>ML807920.1:299347-361772 GCA_009831015.1 Picea engelmannii
CTTTGTCCAAACGATTATTATAATTGAGGTTGTTGGTTTTGAGGCTGCTGGCAATAGAATGCATGATGGTCTATCTGCAATGACCCACCCATCTTCAATATATCTCCTTGCAAGTTATACCTACATCCTGTGCTCACCGCCCCTTGTGATATGGGATCTAGGTGTGACATAAAAGCTTGGAGAAGGCATGCCTATAATATAACAGTAGCCCCCCTATAATATAATAAAGGGGAAGAGCTATGGCAAGGTGCCCCTTACTTATTGGACCAAACAATTCATCCCCTCAATTCACACTCTCAATTTTGTTATTTTGGCATTTCTCAACATCTTAACAGAAGCAATCAACAAGAGTATGCATTACTATTAAAAGCATGGCTTGGAGCAGAATTCAAAATTAAGTTTCTAAAAAACTCTCCTTGGAATCTTGTTTGGCTGGGCTTTCATCAAATTTTCCTTTGAATCTTCCTTGGCTGGGGATTCTTCGTTAGATTTAACGCCTGTTCTTCTTCTTGTGGTGGTTTGATAATCTCTAGCATATGTAGCATCTCTTTCTACAATATCAAAGCCAAAATCCTTACTAGCAAGGACGCCTTCCCACTGCTTGTGTTTTTCTGTGCTTCCCCACCGCTAGAGTACCGAAAGGGTAGACACTGAAGGGTGAGGCCCCACTTGGAAAAGCATGGAAAACTTCCCATCTTGTAACCAGATCAATTTTTCGTGCCCTTCCCCATATATCGATCACGCTGCCATCCAAGCAAGAATACCTTTGTTCAGAATAATATTTTCTGTGTAGAAAGTCTCAGATTTAGGGTTTCTGATGCACAGAACTCTTGGCGTTCGATCATGAATTGGTTGTACATCGATTCATTGGGAGGAAGAAGCTTCACAACCTACCTATCATTCTATTCAATTACGTTTAGGCGATAGTAGTTCCTTATTTACAGAAGTCAAAATGCACTAATCCCAGCATAGCTGGAAAGTATATGAATAAAATATTGAAATGTTCATAAATTTAAACCTATAGCATATTGGCTAAAAGCATAAAAATATTCCAATGGAGTTAAATGCTTGTGGTCGGGCCAATTTTTTCTGAAGTTTGCAGAATAAATCCAATTTTTCTGAAGTTTGCAGAATAAATCCAATCTAAAAAGATCCTCGCAAACCCAGGCAATATATGTATATGTTTGTGCTCCTAAAACCCAAATTTGTATTTACAATAGCAAGCAACTTGCAACATTTTATCTACTTAAAATATTCCACTACCTATGCTCAATGAAATGAGATTTAGAGTTTTCCATCATAGATTCAACACAACAGGAGAAGAGCATGCTACACGTAAATATTTCAGGAGGAGAGCCAACAACTAAAGGAAAACTTACCCCTTCGTGTTGACATCATGCCTTTGTGCTCACATTACAGTGCTATGAGATTAATCACATTTTGCAGAAGTACATTTTTATTGTATAACAAATTTGATAAACAAAACTGAAATCTATATTATTAAGCTTAAATTTTTTTAGATTCCCTAATATTTAGTTACCGATTTTTCGCTTATGTATGAAACCCTTACTCTATTTTCTTAATGCAAGTACAAAGGAGAAGACCTTGGCCTTTAGGCTGCTACAGAACATTAACCCCCTATGCTATGCTCTCTAATTTCTCACTCCTAGTTTTTCTCCTTTGTTATGGAACAAAATACAATAACATAGAATGAAACCCCTTCTCCTCCTAGGGGCCCGGTATTTAACATAGTTCGATAGCCATCTAGGGGTAGGTTTTTGGCTTCCTCAACCCTTAATTGCTTCTATAGCATCTATGCACTACATCTATAGAAGCAATGTTCTTAGAAAATCTACTACATGGCTTGCCCCACACATCTAAGTAATGGATGTTGACATGACATTCACTCGCACCATGGTGATCAATACAACAGGTCAACTTGCGAGAGACATAACTTTCGCATACGAATTCCGATTGAGGCAACTCTTGCATTGTTGGAAAGGCATCAATGTGTAAAATATAGAACTTCCTCCATAGGAAGGTTTGGACCCAAAAAAAGTGTCATTTGATGCATCAAAATGGATTTGAAAGATTTCAAGCGGTTTTTCCCATTCCACTACCACATAACATCTTTCTATTCAACCACATTATTTACTAAATCTTGCTCCCTTGATTCCTTCTTTCTTTCTTTAGTAGTATAGCCTAGACTTCCTTGGAGTCATCTCACATCCCTAATTGGACACTAAGTTTGTAGTGCCCTTGGGAATGTATGTGAGATCCTTGTGTGCACTGAGACCTTTCCAAAATATGCTCAAGATGAAACAATGAGTCCTTTTTGGGAACTTCCCAATCATAAAGTGGAGCTATCCCATTCTACTCCCAATCCTTAAGGCTCTAGTGGTGCTAATACTTACCTGTGGTTCTCCTTGTAGTGTAGAGGAGACTTTCCTAGGGACTCCTTACTAGTGCCACTGATACTTTCTCGAGGGATTCCCATCTTGGAAGTGGGGTAACTCCTCAATATCCTTGGGACAACTGGCATTTACACAATGTGCCACCAAGAATTCATCATGTGGTTCCCAATGCATATTTGTGTTGATTCCAACAAATCCTCAATACATAGAACTAATGCCCCCAATGTTTCCTTAGTGCTTCACACATCATGACCCACTCATTCAACCATCAATGCACTATCACACATCCTTTGTCCACCACTTATAAACAACCACATCACCACATTATCTATCACATCAATAATAAGGTCATACATTAAACTTCAATTTGGTAATGTTTTTATTGATTATCTTATCTTTTGAAGCATGTCCTCTCAATTTGCATGATCTTCTAAGGGGTATGTTCAAGTTGTCAGTGATGATGTTGTATCAAAATTCCCAAGTTAATAAAAAACATGTCCTATTCTTGTGAGGCTCAATCACAAATTTAGAGGCCACTATATTTCTTCACCTCTCCATCTTCGATTGTGTCACTATGTTTCTTCTCTTCGATACACATTTACCTCCAACACAATTAGCACAATATAATATTATGAAAATAATGACTTCCATCTATATCATCATCCTCTTCCAACTGTTCTTTTTTACAACTTTCATCCACCTTTTTTCATCCATTGTTGTTTACCTTTGTTTCTTTCTTCATCATCACCTCAAAAAACTGCATCACATAATGTTAGTGACTTCCTCGAGATGACATTTTCCATTGTCATCTCCACTAACGATGTATAACACGCATCCAAAAATTGAACCATGTCCCTATAAAGACATCTTCAATTTTCTTCTTCATGCAATCTATTTTAGGTACTACACATGGGATTTAGTGTAACTAGCAATCTCAACGCTCAAAACCACACAACATGGAAACCTTTTGTTACCACATGTTACACCTTCGTCGACTCAACTATTCAAGCAACTTCTTCTCTTCTTCCTCAAATAAAATCACAAAGGCATACTTTTCATTCGAAACCACACAACATGGAGTCCTTTTGCTACCACATGTTACACCTTCATTGACTCTAGCACCGACAATAGGGAAGTCATACAGATGGTAAGCATTGGTGTTTGTATGGTTGGAAGCACTAAAGGAAATGTAGAAAATGACATTATAGTTTGATTTTAGTTTTTAGTTTTACCCTACCTCGATGCGCTTGACAATCAGACACATAGGTGTATTTAAGTGTTCATAGTGCTTGTTAGATTATTAGTTTTTTTAATTTGTTTACCAATGTGCTTATTTGGGTGCACAAGTGTGTGTCTAGGCTATTAAGCGCAATGAATATTTTTTTATTTAAAAAATAAATAAAACCTATATTTTATAATGAAATGTATAAACCTATATTTTGTGCTTCTTACATATATATGCACCAGTGCACTTATTTTCTAATGACACATTGATGTTAGTGATACCACAAAATAATGAAATGTTCTCATGTGTGCCCATATAAGGATCACACCAAGGCACCTTCTATGGGTGTGCACCGACACATTTTTTTTTTTTAATCTTTTTTAAATAAAACCAATTCTGCATAGTAAAATGTTTAAGCTCATTCAATGTGTTGTCGATAGTAATGCATCAATGCGCTTATAATTTTTCAATGCATTGTTAAAGTTGATTTAAAATTAAAATAAACCATATTTTTTTATAATGGCTTAGTTATAACATGTTTCAAGGTTCCAAGTTGTTTAACCCACAGGTGTGCCATATATATATGGGTGCACCGATGTTCTTTATATGATTTAATTGCACTAATTAGAAACCCTCCTCTAAAAATTCTATTCTCCTACCTCTACTAGCAACCTGCACTATAAATGGATAAGGGGGGAATTTCCTGGGGAGGTTTCATAAAAAAATTGTTAGAAGGTGTTTTCCTTATAGTGAGGGTAGCATGAAATCTGGTAGGTTGGGTTGAAAGGACAACTTCAAAGTAAGGCCAAATGGTACTCTAGGGAGAAGATAGAGGAAAATTTTCCACACCTTCTTCAATGAATCTTTTACAAACCAAAAGCCTCCCTAAATGGGTAGGTATGATAAAAAAATGGATCATTATGTAATTTTTCATGGTGGAAAAAAATGGAGCTATTGGCTTGTATGACCCATTTTAGGGGCAAGCCCCACTTTGATTATTCGAGGTCCAAAAACTTCTGAATCCTTTTTTAGGCCTTAAATGGTCATCGTTGGGTCAAAACTTTGTCAACAAAGTTCCTAGCCTATTGTCATTGTTCTATGCATTGAGAGTTTTCCAACTATGTGAACCTCATTTCAATTAGAGTCATATGAAAAGGTTATGCCTCCCACAAGTTGACTTATATTGTTGACCACCATGATAGTAAGTGGATGCTACATTAGCTCCCATTACTCACACATGTGGAGCTAGTCACATGTTGACTTTGAGAAATATTGTAGAGGGTCCAAAACCTTAACCCTAATCGAGAGTTGAGGCATGCAAAAGCCCTAACTATAACCCTAGGCATCTATTAGGCCATGTTAAATACTAGGCCACTAGCATAGGAAATGATTGGACCATTCTTATTTACTGTTCCATAGTAATGCAAAGCATTGATAGTGGGATATTGAATAAAAATAGAGGAAGTGGAAGATCTTGTAGCAGCCACGTCACAATATCCATGTAAATTCCATAGTGAGTGCACTTTCTTTGTATTTGAATTTCATAAATAAGAAGAAAAGAGCAAGGAACGGGCCTCACCTTCTATCTAGGTTTTTCACATATTGGGTTTTCCTAGGGTACATCTTGTGTTTATTGTGTGGATGGCATGTTATTTTCTTAGCTTCTTTCATTTCAGTTGTTTTTTTTTTTTTAATTTGAATATTTTTGCACTAAGTTAGTAATAATAAATATGAAATCTAAAGTAAAATATTGCATAACAAGATATTATAGAATAAAATATTGCTTAATATTGTAAGATCTATTGTGACAAACTCACTAATTTTGATGTCATAAAGATAATGGATGAGAAAAATCCCTATCCTATGTTGTTGGGGATAGATAAGGCATTTGATAACTATGTTATTTTAAATTTGAGGTTGTAGTGGATTTATGGGCCTTGCTTTGAGCCACATTTTGAGTTTATGACCTTCAATTACTCCACCCACTTCTAGTGGAATATCCACAACAATTTATAGATTAATAACTCACGATAAGAACCTTCTTGGCATGAGATTACACTAAAACAAGGTTGTGTGCCAAAACTAGTAGCACGAATGTGTTTGACCCATAGGGAAGGAGCTCTTGAGCATACTTCTAGTTATTGGATTAAGGGTTGGAACCACCTTTTGATCTTAGAATATGTCCTAAATCTATATCTTAGTAGCTTACTACAACTTAGTTTTTCTTTCATTATAAGATCTCATTTGTAAAAAGTCGAGAGAGTAAAGCCATCTAAAAAAAGTGAAACTTTGTTTGGATATGATCCACATTGACATATTTGTTTAACCATGAACAAGTTTTAATAAAAATCATTCTCGAAGAGGAACAAAAGTAGTACTTTGAAAAAATGATAGCTCGAGACTTGCATTGTTGGAAAATACCTAATTTGTGAAATACCTACTGTTAATCTTACCTACCTACTTACCATTTTCCCTAATATCTCATAATAAAAAACAACTTTTCTTTAAATCAACAACTCATATAATACCATTGTTCTTCATTTTTTTAAAATATAAATAAATATAGCATTAAAATTTTTATTTTCTTAAAAATATTTATTAATAAGATATGATGATTTTTAACTTGTACCATCCATTATAAGATTTTAACTTTGAAAGTACCTTTGTTCTCGTATTTTTAAAAATAAAATAAATATATCATTTAAATTTTTATTTGTTAACTATTTTAAATATATTTTGTTAGGGACCTAACCTCCCTAACCCCTCACGTAGGTAGAATAATATATTTCCATGTAATAAAGCCCAATATTAATAAGGCCTAGAAAAAGGGAAGAATAAGTCAAATATAATAAAACCTAATAGAAGCTTTCACTTCTCGAAGGATCTTCCTCTAGATTGTTCTTTTGGATAGATAGATTTAGTATAAATAGGAGTACAGGATATGAGAAGTTTTGTCTTGAGAAATATTGTAATAGAGCGATGCTCTACTGGAGGTTGCTCCCCCGAAGAGGCAAGTGAACATTGTTTCCTATCAATAAAGGTATTATTTTGGTGTTTTGGTTTCATCTATTGTGTTGATTCACTTTTATTCTATGCAATATTTCTGTTTTTGGCTATTATAATAGATTTGGTACCTTACAAGTGGTATCAGAGCACTTTCCTTGGCAAAAAATTATGGGTTAATTTTTTCAGGGTAGAGACATATTCCGACGTCTTAAAGCTACAAAGATGTACCTTTCAACACATGAATCCAAGGTCGATGAAGTATACATGCATGCACTACAAGTGGTACTTCAGCGGACATTGTTGGCCACCCTTGTAACCCTTGTTGGTACCCCTTCAAGTGGTAGTGCATCAAACAACAACAACATACAGATTGACCTAGATATCCTGAAGCCCTTCGTAGATAAACCAATCGGCCACCTGACTGCTATAGTTCCATCAATAACAACACTCAGGAAGATACTCTCTAGTACCTAAGTAGTCGGGTAGTATGACTAAGGACATGGGATAGCCTCCTTAGTTGGTTCCATGAGATATTGGGTCGAGTATTACTATTGGACCCCACACGTATATCAGAGAGTTATAACAGAGGGAAAACCATTGTCTATAGAAACCCTACATACCCTAATCCTTGGGATAGAAACATAAACAAAGCATACAAGATCTATTGTCGTGCAACTGTGCCTCTTGCATTCTAGCTACACAATTACTACACATTTTTTCATGTTAATAATTTGGGCATTTCAACACTGCAGTATTTTTCAGTTTGGAGTGTAAAAAGCTTGGATCTTTTTGGCACCATTATTTGAGCCCTATCCCATTGGATTCATCTCTTTGCCCTAATCGCAATCATACCTATCATTGTTCAGCAATTTTTTTCCTGTGGACCCGAACCCCTTCTGACACCCTTATTTGGGCCTTACCCCATTGGATTCCACTCATCGTTCTAATCGTAGTGATACCTTTCACCCATTACCCATTTTTTGTGTGGTCCCACCTGCCCCTTTCCATTTTCCCTCTTCATAATGGCTCACACTCGTATCCAAGACTTGGAAACTTGCTTCAATTCCTTGTCCTCTAATTTCATAGAGATCCAACAGGAAGTGAGCCATATCAGTGACAATATTTCCACCATCAATAAAAACATGCATTCCTCTTTAGACACAAAAATGGAAACCATCAAATAGGACCTCGCTACCCATATTGCATCCTTCACTAACATGATCTGCACCAAGATGAATATCCCTACAAACCTTACCTCCTCTGACCCACCTTTGCACCCCGAAGGTGAAACTTCCTCCAATTCCCAAACTTTTCATCCCCATCACTTTCAGTGTGACCTACGTCTTCCACATGTGGATGTGAACAAATTTGATGGCTCAGATCCCACTGGTTGGGTAACTCAAATGGAATATTATTTCTCTTTGTATGACATTACAGATGAGTTGGCCAAACTCTGGTATGGTGTTCTCTATCTAGATCAAGAACGTTGGAAATGGTGGTAATGGAGAAAAAATGCTCGCCAAGGGTATGTTGCTTGGACACAATTTGTGGCGAATATTTATGAATGCTTTGACACTGACACCAACCATTTAGGCCATTTGAAAAAGTTGAAACAATTTGGCACAGTGGAATACGTTATAGCTTCTTTTGAGTGATTGGATTTTTGCACAAAGGGCGTGTCTGATGCTTTTTTTTTAGAATTTTTTATCAGTGGCCTCAAGGATGGGATATGTGCCCATGTCCTCATGGCTCGGCATCAAAGTTGGGTGGAAGCTACTAAAAGAGATAAGGAAGCACAACAGGTTGTCTCTTCTCAAACCAGAAAACCCTCCTTTATTCCTCACCCTAAACCAATCACTCCCACTCCTCCTTCCACTCTACTAAAGATCTAGAAATGGTTGAACACCAACTCAAGGGCCTTTGTTATAATTGTGATGACAAGTATTTTCATGGGCAAGGGTCTAAGGAACAAAATCGTCTTATGGTCATTTTCGAGGATGTCTATGAAGAAGATGTTGAGGCCCCCCTGTGGTCGAGTCGTCCGGATCCACTGACATAAGCCCACCTTCCGACCCTCCCAATGTTGAACCGGTCATTTCCCTAAATTCTCTCACTGGATTCTTTGCTCCCCAAACCCTCAAGCTAATTGGTTACATTAAGCATCAGAAGGTCGTCATCCTTGTTGACAGTGGAATCACCCATAATTTTATTCATCGCCCCATTTCCCAAGAACGTAATTTATATATCCGTGCAGTCAATAATTTTCAAATCATGATTTCCAATGGAGGGTCCATGAAATGTGGGGGGTATTGTAAAAATGTGTGTCTCCAAATTTGTCAGTACCACATGAAATCTCATATGTTTTCTATCGACATGGGTGGTTGAGACATTGTGTTGGGTGTCGAATGGCTAAGGACTCTGGGTCTCATTCTCATGGATTTTAAGGAACTAATCATGCAATTCAACCAGGAAGGCCAATAATAAAATTTCCAAGGCATCAAAACAAGTTCCCCTAAGATCATCAGTTCCTATCGCATGGAAAAGCTTCTAAAAAAAGGTCATTCTGAAATTATTTCACAAATCCATTCCATTCATGCCACTGCGATATCCTGTGTGTCGAAGGACCTCCAATCCATCCTCTCTAAACACCAAGTTGTGTTTTCTACTCCCCATGGAATCGCTCCTTCCCATGGTGTGCATGATCATTCCATTCCCCTTGTCCTCGACAACCTTCCTCCCAATGTTCATCCCTATCATCATCCCTTTGCTCAGAAAAATGAAATTGAGAAAATTGTTCAAGAATTGCTCATTGTAGGCGTTATCCATCCTAGTACGAGCCCCTATTCTTCTCTTGTGGTCATGGTCCTTAATAAAGAAGGATCTAGGCACATGTGTCCTAACTTCCACGCCCTCAACAAACTCACCATCAAAGACAAATTTCTCATTCCTATCATTGATGATCTCTTGGATGAATTGAGTGGTGCCCAGTTCTTTGTTAAACTTGATCTTTGTTCTGGATACCACCAGATACATATGAAATAGGAAGACATTCCTAAGACTTCATTTCGAACTCATGAGAGCCACTATGAGTTTTTGGTCATGCCCTTTGGCTTGTGTAATGCTCCCTCCACTTTCCAAAGCCTCATGAATCATGTCTTTCGTCCTTTTCTCTGTCACTTTGTCTTAGTTTTCTTTGATGATATTATCATCTATAGTAAAACCTGGATAGCCCATATTTCTCATGTGGATCAAGTTCTACATCTACTCTCTCAACAACTTTTCCTCAAAAAATACAAATGTGATTTTGGAGCCTCAGAAGTTGAGTACTTGGGTCATATTGTTGGCAAGGCAAATGTCAGGGTGGATCCTAAGAAGATTGAAGCTATGTAGGAATGGCCTTGCCCCAAGACTCTAAAAAGCTTGCATGGTTTTCTGGGTTTAAAATAGTATTATCGCAAGTTTGTTAAGAATTATGGAAATATTGTAGTGCCTCTCACTGCTCTTCTTAAAAAAAATTCTTTCACTTGGACTCCGACAATTGATTAGGCCTTTAAATCCTTGAAGGCGGCTATGTGCACCACTCTAGTCCTTTCCTTTCCCGATTTCACAAAGACCTTTGTCATGGAATGTGATGCTTCCAAGAGAGGAATTGGAGCATCCCTTATTCAAGATGGTCGATCTTTGGCCTTTACCAACAAACAACTGTTAGAGCAACATTTGGGCCAATTAATCTATGAAAAGGAAAAGTTGGCTATTTTGCATGCAGTGGATCTATGACTCCCTTATCTATTGGGGCATCATTCCAAATTAAGATAGATCATCAAAGCCTCAAGTATTTTCTAGAGCAACGCCCTTACTCCTCGGAGCAACAAAAAAGGGTAACTAAGCTCTTTGGATATGATTATGATATCATTTACAAGAAAGGAAAAGAAAATGTGGTTGTTGATGCTCTTTCAATAAACTATGAAGATGAAGGGTCCCTTTTCCCCCTATCCTTCATTGTACTATATTGGCTCCACGTTGTTCTCCAGGAATGGCTACAAGATCCCAAAATTTCCCATCTGATCCAACAATTGCAAGCCAATTCTTCGGTTTCCCTAGAGTACTCTTGGCACAATAATGAGCTTCTCTACAAAGGTCGTTTGTATTTAAGTAAACACTCACAACTTAAATCCATGGTGCTTTCTGAGCTCCATGCTACACCCACAACTGGACACTCAAGGTTTACCAAAACCTATGATCGGGTCAAATGTTCTTTTTTTTGGGAAGGTATAAAACAAGACGTTCACACTTTTGTGGTAGAATGTGATGTTTGTCAATGTAACAAGGGAGAAACAATGAAATCTCCTGGAACACTACAACTGCTTCCGATTCCACCTACTATTTTGAGGGATATCTCTATGGATTTTATTGTGGGCTTACCCAAATCGGGATATAAGTCAGTCATCATGGTGGTCGTTGAACGTCTTTCCAGTATGCTCATTTATGTGCTCTTCAACACCCATTTACCATCTCCACTATTGCTCCAACGTTTCATGGATCATGTCTTCAAGCTTCATGGCATGCCTCATTCTATTGTTTATGATCGAGATCCCACTTTCATCAACAATTTTTGGCAAGAATTGTTTAGGATATAGGGAACCCAATTGCATCTCATCACAACCTATCATCTCCAAACTAATGGTCAAACTAAAGTTGCCAACAAGTGTTTGGAAATATATTCAAGGTGTTTTGCATATGAAAGGAAAAATCAGTGGGCTCAATGGTTACCACTAGTTGAATGGTGGTACAACACTTCTTACCATACAACTACTTGCATGAATCCTTTTGAAGCAGATATGGACAAAATCCACCTTCAGTTCTCTCATACATTCCAGGTGTCATGAAGGTTCGACGGTTGACCAAATGCTTACAGTTAGAGAGGCTATTCTCCATACCCTCAAAGAGAATTTGGTCATGGCTCAGAATTGCATGAAGAAACAAGCAGATCAAGGTCACTCTGAACATCAATTTGTTGAAGGAGACAAGATGTTTCTTCGACTTCAACCTTATAAGAAAACTTCACTCAAGGCCAAGAATTGTTAGAAACTGGCACCCAAATTTATGGTCCTTATATAGTTCTCAAGCGCATGGGACAGGTGACCTGTCAATTATTTTTTCCCAAACATTCTAAGCTCCATTCTATTTTTCATGTCTCCTGCTTAGAGAAGGTGATTGGAACTAAGTGCCAAACTCAAACCAGCCTTCCCAAGTTGGATGAATAAGGCTCCATCTGGTTGCAGCCACAAGTAGTTTTGGACCAGCGTGAGTGTCGTCTTTGTCAGCGCACCATCAAGGAAGTGTTAGTCTAGTGGAAAGATACAACTCTAGCAGATGTCACTTGGGAAACAACTACCATTTTGCAAAAAAATTCTCATCTCAATTCTTGAGGACAAGGTTGTTTTTAAGGGGGAGGGCATGTTAGGGACCTAACCTCCCTAACCCCTCACGTAGGTAGAATAATATATTTCCATGTAATAATGACCAATATTAATAAGACATAGCAATAAGGAAGAATAAGTCAAGTGTTAGAAGACCTAATATAAACTTCCGCTTCTAGAAGGATCTTCCTCCAGATTATTCTTTTGGATAGATAGATTTAGTATAAATAAGAGTAGAGGGTATGAGAAGTTTTGTCTTGAGAATTATTGTAATAGAGAGTTGCTTTGTTGAGGTTTCCCCCTCGAAGAGGCAAGTGAACATTGTTTCCTATCAATACATGTATTAGTCTGGTGTTGTGGTTTCATCTATTGTGTTGTTCCGCTGCTATTCTTTGCAATATTTTTGTTTTCAACTATTATAATAGATTTGGTACCTTACATATTTCTTAAAAATGTATAATTCTTTTCCAGCTAGATCCTTGGATTAGAGTAAAAGATTTTGATGGTGACACTCTTCCCTTGGTGTGCAACGGCTAGAGTATAACCCTGGTCGCTCATGGCCTCTGTACGAGTCGGGCTTGCAACCCGCTTCATTCTTTTTCAACTACAATGGTCATGACCGCATCCCTCTCTATGGGTTCCCCAGACAATGGATATTTTCCCTCCTGCTTGTTGTCCAGACTAGTTTCTGCTTCGAAGTCTGGGGCCTATTTCTGTGAGGTTGCTCAACGAATCTCTTCTCTTTCTTCTTCATCTCTTCTGGTTCAGGAAGCCCCTCACCTTGTCATTCCCATGGGTCAAGATGCTGCAGAGGAGGAAGAATACTATAGATCTGTGAGTTTGGTCTATCATTTCAATGGTTTTTGGCCAAAGTTAGTTGATTTCAACCATTGGATCCCGACTATCTGGATTCCTATTATGCAACAACAAGATTTCATTCATCCTTGTGCTAAAGGATTCTTAATTGCTGAGTTCGACATTGAGGAAGATCATGATTTGATTCTCAACTCAGGTCCACAGTTTTGGGGCAACTCAGGTCTGTGCATGAAACCCTGGACTCCTTCTTTCAATCCAACTATTGACATTCTCTCCTCATCTCCTGTTTGGGTGAGACTTCCCAACCTTCCTTTGCATTTATGGTGTTTACATTCGCTTGAAGCCATTGGTTTGGCGTTGGGAAAGTTCCACTATGAAAGTCGTGAAACTTCTAGGCACATTACCTCCACTTTTTCTTGTATCTGTGTGGAAATGGACTTCGGTAAATGATTCCCAACTGAAGTTATTCTTACTGGTAAAAAATATTCTTGGTCTCAGAAACTAGACTATGAGGGAGTTTCCTTGCGTTGCAGATCTTGTTTTGAAACAGGACATTTTGCAACCCATTGTCCCAAAGGGCCCAAGAAGAATCGAAAGCCCCAAAAATCCACTTGGTGGGTGGGATCAAATGTCGTCCATCAAGTTAATATCTCAAAGCCCCCTCAAGCCAGGGAAAAGACGTCTCAACCAATTCTTCCTCCTCAACCAACTTTGTTATCGTTAGCCACGGGTCTAGAATCCAATCAAAAGTCAGATAATGAGGCATCTTCCCCTTAGGTTTCATATGAGGGACCTCGAGTCCTGTCTTCTCCTCAACCATCAACTTGTTGGGAAGATTAGGCTGATGATATTGGGGTATTGGATGAAGAAAAAATAGAAGCCCCAGATCAAGACAATCCAGGAACTACACACATCAAAAGTACTTCAACATTTGCAAATGAAGGTTGGACAGTAGTAAGAAAGAAGAAGACATCACATGGCACATCTCAACCAATGGTAACACGAAATCATGCCCGTAAGTTAGTCAAATCGGCGAGCTCCTCCCCATAGGTGAATTTAGATGCATTGTGCACTTTTATCCTCGAAGTTTTTTGAGAGTATATTCAGTAAATTTTTGTTTGAGTATTTGAAACAATCATTAGTAACTTGTAATAGTAGCTTAATTGAGACTCTCTATTACCCTGATTTTTGAAAGACCCACCCATTTTTTGTAAAAAAAAATTTAATGCTTTTTAATTTTTACCAATGAAATTTAACTTTCAAAATAATATTTTTTCAAAAATTTAAAATAAAAATAAATATATCATTTAAATTCTGATTTGCTAACAACTTTAAATACCTTTTAAAAATATTTCTTAATATCTCATCATACTTTCAAATTTTTTCCCATCCATGATAAGATTCTAATCTCCCTGTTGTACTTACAATACTAATTTGAATTCCAAAGTCATCATTAAGTCTTTACATATGGCATCCACTTTTTGGAGCAAAGAAAAATTCTACAGGTATCCACCTGATATCCACCACAACCTCTGGAGTGCTTTAAAGTCCTGAATCATTAATGAATATAATATTTCAACCCATCATAGTATTTTGTCTACCTACAAACGCACTTTTGTCCTTAATATTGAAATTGACTGCCATGAATGCATTTTTTTAAATGAAACCAGAATGAAAAAAACAAAACTCTTTCTGATTAGACCATGGTTTACTATAATCGATAAGAATGAAGTAATAAATCCAAATTTCGTTGTCAGCGTGATGGTGGCGTTGGGCTGTGAATGGCCTGAGCTTTTCTTTACTGTGCTTGCAATAGACGCCTTACTTTTTGGTACATCCACGCAGGGACTCATTTGTTCTTTCGAAACAAACAGCCACATCTGGCAAAGCTTATAGCCACATAGCAGAGGTCCAATGGAACTGGTTGGAAGTTAAACATATCCACAAATATGGCTATTTATATCTATCCTACAAGTTGGTCAGAGGCAGTGGCTGGTTCTGTGAAGTATTTGGTTTCGATAGTGTAATTTATATAATTGAAGCGATGAGGAGCGAAGATAGCTTGTGTAACAGAGATTCTAATGGCAGAAGGTTCTGCAGTGAGAAATTGCTGCAAATGAGTCGACATATGGAGTCTGCTCGTAATTATTGCAAAAGCAAAGGAAGGGCGTTTCAGGTGGTGCTGTGCAGCGCGGGATGGAAGAAGATGCAGCGGAAGAACAAGCCCTGTGTGACTGGGAAGGCAGTTATCGCCTGGCGTTGCACAATTCAGCGGAACTTAACAGTCAATACCCATCATATGTAATGGCACGCCCACCGTCATCATTATCTTCTTCACGCATTTTCATGGAGATCACTTTGTAACAGTAGGGCGCTAACTCTGTGCTAAATTGCCCCAGCCAAAATTTATGTAAAAGTTGTATGAGAGAATTTTTCGGCGTTCTTAAATTTTCAGCTGCAGTTTCTGTAAAAAAAATTTCAATGCTTGTTATGTGCGAAGATTGTTATGTGCGAAGACGAGCATCTTTTCTACTTTGAAATTCGTCAAAACTCATAATGGTAGTTTGGAGGAATTACTCAGAAAAATTTAACCATGTTAAAGATTAGTGTGGTTTAGATTAGGTGTGATTCTTTAATGATTTTGATAACTTAAATATTTCTAGATCTCTTAAATCATAAGATAATCACTATTTCTTAAATCATAGAATAGTCCTGCATATAAAAAACATACTAACAATAAAAAAAAAACATCTCCTCCATGACTTTGTTACATGTTCATGTCAATAATCTTTTGTCTGCATGTTCATTTTTAACACTTTGTCCTTTTTAAAACTATGAATCAACCCTCTTCTTCATCAACAAATATATATTTTATTGGGCATCTGATTCTTCTTTTCAAAGTTTCTCTATATGTGTATTTTTTTTAATGATGATTTTGCAATTCTTAACAATTTATAATCCTTTGTGTATTTTTTAATGATGATTTTGCAATTCTTAACAATTTGTAATCCTTTCACTTTCTCATGCTAGTATTCTTTTGCTTTCTTAATATTATTGTTGCACCTTTATATTTTTCTCTTCTTTTCAAGGTAATATGTAATACATATTACATGTTGTATTTTTTTTAATGATGATTTTGCAATTCTTAACAATTTGTAATCCTTTCACTTTCTCATGCTACTATTCTTTTGCTTTCTTAATATTATTGTTGCACCTCTATATTTTTCTCTTCTTTTCAAGGTTTCTCCATAGACATATTTATTTTATGATGCTTTTGCAATTCTTAACAATTTGTAATCCTTTCACTTTCTCATGCTACTATTCTTTTTCTTTCTTAATACTATTGTTGCACCTCTATATTCTTCTACATTCTTAAGGTATTCTCAAAATTGTCTCCATTGTAGTGACCATCAATCTCTTACATTATCTCATGTGTTTCTTTCCTCTTCTTCGATTTCTATTTTTCTTCTCAATACATTACCACAATACCAAACTTCTATCTCCATTGTTGGAAGCCTCTTCATCACTATTCTCTCAACGAATTCAATGCCACCTAGAGGTTATGCCACCTAGAACCTCTAGTCACTATTCTATGCAACAATATGTGTTAGTATAGAGTGAGTGGGTATTATGTGGTTTTAATCGAGATTGGGGTTTATAATTCGTGGAAAACAATATGTGTTAATACATTATAAGTGGCTATTATGTCATGTTAATACATAGTGGGATAGTGGGGTTTATAACTTTGGTAAAAATCCACTATTATCCAAGTCAATGACAATAGTAAGTCTCAAGTCACTATTCTATGCAACAATATGTGTTAGTATAGAGTGAGTGGGTATTATGTGGTTTTAATCGGGATTGGGGTTTATAATTCGTGGAAAACAATATGTGTTAATACATTATAAGTGGCTATTATGTCATGTTAATACATAATGGGATAGTGGGGTTTATAACTTTGGTAAAAATCCACTATTATCCAAGTCAATTACAATAGTAAGTCTCATGTAAATGACCACAATATTTTATGTTTTTTATAAATTTAAATATTTCATTTAAAATTTTATTTCTTGATATGTTTTTGAGCAAGTTTTAGAAATACTTGTTTTTAACACATACATTATAATGGTTTCTATTTTTTTTTCATCCTTTAGAAACTCATGGATATTTTAAAACCATTAATCTTTTAGAAATTGCCTTGTAACTGAATATGTAGGTATAAATAGACAAGTATGTATCATAGAAGGGGGTCTCCATTGTGTTGTATTGATTCATGTATCTAATAAAGTGTTGTTCTTTGGGATTCCACTACAACATTTCTCTATTGTCGGTAGTTCTGAACCTGGGCATGCAGAAGATCACATAGATGATAAATTTACATGTCATACAAGAATGGTGGGAGAAAAAAATTGAAAATTACATTAAGAATTACGTAAGAAGAAACAACCTCACGCTAGTAGAAGCATGATCGTGATTTTTCTCTAAGACTCGCGAAATATTTCTAGAAGTTATCATAGAATCCCTATTCGAATACATCAACAAATCTTGTAATGCATAAATTGACTCCCTGTTGTAACCTAGGTCTGCACCAATGCCTCTCCTCTCTCATTTCCCTATGCCTTCGTTGATTTTTTCCTCTTTTGGTTGATAAAATCGATTTCCGATCTGTTCAATGACCTGGTTTTCCTTATGGGGTTGTTTGAATGATTCTTTGGGCCGAATTGTTTATGTTTTCCTTGAAAGATAATTGCATGTTTGGTTTGAGTTTGAAATACTTGTCATCATGTTTTCCACTAATTAAACATGTAGCAGGCCCACCAAGCCTTTCCCATGTGCAGGAGACATCTAGGTCCGCCAATTCCTTTGTATGCACAATAAGCAACCATGAGAAAAAATGCATCATCTAGAGCCGTCCATTTTAGGCTTGAAATACAAGCAAACAAACATGTTCAATTTTCAACTGTCAGATCAAGAAAAGATTAAGTCATGACCATCAGATATCGTTGGAGAGAGATCAACGGTGGGGAGGCATTGCAGGGATCGAGAAGAAAATTAAAGTTTATGCAAGTTGTGAGCCCGCAATCACCTAGGATCGTTGATCTTGCTAGATCAGCATATCAACAGTGCATATCGATCCCGCTATGAACGAGCATCTTCGCATTGTGGGGATTAGGAAGGAAATTAAATTTTGAGCAAGTTGAGTCTCCTCAATCACTCGTGGTCGGTGATCTTCGAGCAAGGGACACGTGTCAGGAAATATCATACTCCAGGAGGAAACAAGAAGAAGCTGAGTGAGTAAAGGACTCCCGAAGGTTGAAGTTCATATGGATCGTCCATCAACGAGGACATGCGGTGCCATATCTCTCACTTCAGAGACTTAGCACTCTGGAAGGTTTGCAGAGTGAAGAAATAGAGCAAGAATTACCCGAAGTTCCAAAGTAAATCTCGACTGTCCAAAACAAAAGGACACGTGGAGGCAGATCTCTCACTTCGGAGATATGGCACTCCATAGGATTGTAAGAAACATGCATTGAAAAGGCCCGAAGCCCCAATTCCTGAAGTAATTGTGGACCGTTGATCTCAAATCAATAAGAAACGTTGATCTTTGCAGCAGGTAAGAAAGGAATATCACCCGAAGTCCCGAAGTCCCGAGAGCCTGCCATGTCAACCGGGCTCGTACTACTCCGAGAGTTTTCCATGCTTTACATTATGAGCTCCTGAAGCCCGAAGTCTCGAAGTCTCGAGAGCCTTCCATGTCAATCAGGCCTATACTACTCCAAGAGTTTTCCATGCTTTACATTCTGAGCTCCCGAAGCCTGAAGTACCAAAGTCCTGAGAGCCTTCCACATCAATCGAGACCGTACTACTCCGAGAGTTTTCCATGCTTTACATTCCGAGCACCCGAAGCCCGAAGTCCCGGAGACACATGGAACTCATTCTCCTAAGACACATGGCACTCATAAGTCAGGACAAATGGAAAATAGATAGAACTTTAGTAGGGTCGCTAAAGTAGCAGGGTCACCTAGATCACAGATTGCGGCAAGATCGACGACCACACTTCATTGCGGGGACGAAAAATGCCTGAATGTTAACATCCTTGAGAGGTCCCGCAGTTGAAACCATGGTATTGTTGGAGAGGTATGTGGCAGCTTGTGGGGGATTACGGGGGTCAGAGTGGTGTGGACCCAAACCACCTTTGACAACTTCCACAATCACGTGCTTATATGACGTCAGGTCCCGACGTCACTCCAGGAGATTTTCACGCTGCACATCCAGTTGTCTTCAGTGGCCTCCAACAACGCGTGTGCATGCCATGATCAATGCAGAACTCAACTATGCCACTCCTAATTAGTTTCTTCCACAATCTCAATTCATTCCAGTGCACACATCAGTCCAATTTCATCGCTAGTGTCAGTTTTCAATTATTCATTTCAAGACTTTGTTTAGTTTAAAGCATAATAAGTGGTCGTCTATGTGTGATAAGAACCACTCTTTTTTATTAAGTCAAGTGTGAAGTATACATTGTTGTACTCCAACAATGTTTTATTCAAGTTAATTAGTCATTCTACAATTGTTAATGTAGAGTTAAGTCTCAGTCCCAGATGGACGAGAGCCTCTGTAACTTTGATAAATATGCAGTTTTTGTATGTTTTGGGGGTTCGGTTTTTGGGAAAGGATAGAAATACATCAGACTGGTTGGACCCGATCTATGCATGGATTAAATATCTCTACCTGGTGAATATACTCTTGATGATAGTGTTTGGTTCAAATCTTCATGTGTTTTTATCTTATCTTGAATGCAATTTTGATTTGTGCAAAGTACATTTCAGTTCCTTCATCTATCGTATAACTTGTCTTTATTGATATGCTACCTGTGAAAACAACTAATGCTTGGTGAATATTTATTTTTATTGCAACCCATGGGACTCAACATTCCATTTTTGATACATGTTTAATGTCTTGAAATGATATTTTAAGTATTGAACTTCTTGCAGCGGATTACTCATTGAGTAATTTGTTGTTTCCCTTTGTTTTTATTATTTCACTTGTCTATCATTTGTGTGCCACCAACCAAGGAGGACCCTCATCCATATCATTTTTCCTAACCCAATCATGCTCTTTTCTTGATAGAACCAACCCTCTAACTGTCCAACAAAAATTGAAAATCAACCATTCTAAACTTGAGGTGGCCTAGCTTTTCCCTTTAGCAATTAGGTGCAGACTTTAGGACCAACATCTTCTGGCACCATTGTTGGGGAATGAAGTAAATAAATATCTTTCCTTGGGATAAAGACACCAATCATATCTAATATTTGATGGTGAAAAAAGACCATACACATTTAGACTGCATATTATTTACCTGGGGGCTCCATGGTTAAAGAATCTAGTGGCGACTCCACTGAGTAAAATTTACGAAAGAAATACTTGTGCCTAGAAAGGGACTCAACAGATCCAAATATGAAAACATCAAAGCCACCAAGGCTCATCCTAACCCTGAGAATGACATTGTAGTCTCTGAGCCAGAAAGGAAACTAAGAAAATTCATCGTAGCTCAGAGATATACCTCCCCCCTCAAGGGTAAAGTTGTGCCCAAAGAGTCTACTTATCTTCATCATCATAAGCATCTTGAATTTTCTAGCCCCGAGAATCAYAATTCCAAGGAACATCAGACATATTCAACTCCTGACTCTACTTCATCATCCAGTCCAACATCCACCCCTACATCTSCCATAAATCTTGAGATTCATATTTCCCAAGCCATGGCTGCTAACAGGATGAATGTCATAATTTTTCGCAGATATGCACCCCTAGTTCTGCATGTAGGCTTRCATGCACTGCCAGCCACAAATTACATGAAATATTTWCCAAGATATAATGGGGAGGGTGATGTCACTGTTGAGGAACATCTAGTATCCTTTTACAGCTTTACAGACAACTTTAACATYGACTATGCARATGTGTGGATGAGGTTGTTTGTGCAGATTCTAGATGGGGAAGTAAGGAAATGGTTTTGGGGTCTTCCTCCAACCTCCATTGCAGATATTGAGGTGTTAGATGAAGCTTTCATAAAKAAATGGGGAAATAAGAGAGATTATCTCTACTGCATCACGAAGTTTGGGGCTCTAAAGAGAAATAATGGTGAATCTATTTTAGACTTCAACAAGAGATTCACTAAGATGCATGGTAGAATCCCAGATGAGATCAAACCAACTGAAGCCTCTTCCAATATCACTTATTCCAATGCATTTGATGCATAGTTTTCCCTTCTACCGAGGGAAAGAAGATCCACCACCTTGTTTTCCATGCAGGAAGCAACAAGTGAGATTGAATCCAATATATTGGCATCAAATAGGTTTAAAAATAGGTCTGATAAAGACAGGAAGAAATAGAGGGAAGATTCCCCCGCCTCCTCTAGCTCGGCCACATCTGATCCCAAAGTTTATGAAATGATAAAAAATTTGAAATATCTGACATCTGAAATAGCTAAGATGAAATGGGAATCTAAAAAACCAAACAAAGCTTTTCAAGGGGCTAGAAATAGAAATCCAAATCAGTTCAGAAGGGATAATGGTGCACCTCAGATAATGCAGAGGGAAAGGAGTAATGTTGATGATCAAAGGGTAGCGCCTCCTTTCCAAGACCATCATATTGAGGATATATATGTTGTTACCACCGGAAGTCACCCCTGGATTGCAGCAAAGGTAATCCCAATACTCATCTATTTGTATGTCACAATGAATGAATTTAAGAGTGGTCTAATGGAAGCAGTCTCAGGATAATATCGCTTCAACTCAGAAAACTGGGTTGGCATGCATACATAGATGAGGTCTTTATCTAAATTCAGTAAGTAATTTGTAGTAAAGGTGAGTAGGGGGAATAACTTGAGGAGAGTGAAGATGTATGCTATGGACATCCGGTCTTCTAGCAGCCTAAGGAGGAAAAACTCAGAAGACAAGATCCTCTTGATTCAGAGTTTCAGGGGACTGAATGAAATCATCACTAAAATGAAATCAAACATACATCACAATTCAATGACAACCACCCGACTGGATCATCCATGCCCGAGTCATTCAATGTTGGGAGGAAAAGACAACACATAAACTGATTAAAACTAGTCGCGATGTTACTATGATCAAACCTACATCACAAAAACATAACTACCCTCGAATGGATCCTCCATGCTCGAGTGTTCTAACACAGATATTTACAGGGATATGAAAAGAAGCTAACTTACATTAAACAAGAAGTCTCAAATACCGATACATAACCAGGAGAACCAGAGATTTATTAAAAATTTACAACACGGGAGCCTAGCCCAACCATCGACCATAAAAAAATGTCAAACTGACTCCTATATACTTAGAGAAACTCGCCCCTCCAACAGAGGAGAGGGCAAGTCATTACATTCAAATATTTATGTGTGCATTATCTTCTTGCAAACTGTGCACACAGTCTTTTGTCTGACACAGGCTTAGATCGGCATGGATTTTGCAGGGAAAACTATCCTTAGGGGTACCATGGGTCGACTCATCCAGACCCTCCATACCTTCCATTTATGGTTGAAACGAGATCTCAACTACCACCCCTTCTTTCATTTACTATTTTCATCGAGATCGAAATGAGTTCTGACTTCCATGATTTCTCTAGGCAATGCCCATGACTTTGTTGAATTAATCTCGGTGCCTTGAAACCATGCTTCTCTATTTTGCAATCAATATAGGTTCTTTCGGCCTTTGGCATGACTCCTTTCTATCGCTCCAACCTTGCATGTGACCTCGGGTCACAACCTGGAGCTTACCTCCAAAGGTTCTTTCGAAACTTTGCCTTTCGGGAGTTTTCATGGTGCTAACTTCCAGATTTCCCTATATCAGAATCGACGAAATCGCTCATCTGACCGATGGTTAGATATAATTCTCAACCAATGGTTGAGATGCCCCTTATGGACTCTAAATTAGTCCTCTATACGTGATTGGGTCTGATTGTTTCTCCTAAACCCCTCTATCACATGACCACGAGCCGTGACTTGGCGCCTATCTCCAAAGGCATTTTGGGATTTCGGTTGTCAGGAGTTTCCACACTCCTTCCTTCAAATTTCCCAATCCATGAAACCGCGAACTCGCCGATCAGGTGCCACGTGTTCCATTAGTTTGAACGACCTAGATCTATTTCAGGTTTCACGAGTCCTCATGAATTTTCCCTCTTACTTTCCCGACTCATAAAACCGTCAAAAGATGATCCAACAGTTTATCTTTCTCCTTTGATCAAATACTGCGATCTCTTCAGGATTTCGCATTTCGGGAGTTCGGATGACTCTGCTCCTCGATCGCTCTATCTCGTGAAACCAAAAACTTACTAATCGTGCACCATGTGTCCTTCCAAGGATCGATGACTAGGATGGACTCACGATTTTGGGGCTCTGTTAGACGCTAAACTTCGTGTAACTCTGTGATCCCGATAACCCGATGGTTGGTGATCATATCTTCTTGATGGATCTTCATCATTGACAACTGATCTTTCTCGCTCGCTTGATTTGAGTTCATATCATAATTCTCTAAGTGTTGCGCTTTGTGCTCGTAGTTGTGGCCTGCGGCCCTTGACAACTATATGTGATAACATTTGGCTCCACAGGGGATGGCACGCTCCCTGCAAGCTACCAAGAACACATAGTTCCATTCGCCTTAAGCATTGGGCTATGGATTCGGGCTCAAAACATTCTGCTGAGGAATAAAAGTCGATAAGTAAAAACAAAAATAAACACACATGCTAGAAGGAGCTTATTTATGTACAGTCTTAAACTAATAAAATTTTACACAGTGCTAGATGAAAGAAAACTTCCACCATAGCGATTCAAGTAACTTCCTAACTGGAATCTCCTTCACTTTGTCAATGATTGATAATAGGTAATGCAACCATGACAGCAGAATAGTTACATTCTTCATCTTTCCTCCTAATGTTGAGGTCAGGATAAAGCTAGGTGGCTTCAAAACATGAAGGAAATACAACTCCATGTATTCCTTCACAGGCTCATAGGCCAAGCGACAAACTCCAGAAGATTTATAACAGGAAGCCACCTCTGCTACACAGCTTCTCACGCATGGATGGATGTCTCTGGAGAGTGCAGGTGAATGAGAAGATGATGCAGGCTGACTGATTTTAAACTATGGTTTCTCTCTTACAGGCTCTGG
The DNA here is from genome assembly GCA_009831015.1 of Picea engelmannii. NCBI lineage: Eukaryota > Viridiplantae > Streptophyta > Pinopsida > Pinales > Pinaceae > Picea > Picea engelmannii. The sequence continues at coordinate 323,415 of ML807920.1, forward strand.
ATAGGAGATAAAATTCCCCTTCTACTGCTCCTCTGGTTCTTCTTCATGGATTTCCCAAGGTTCATATTCATAATCATCATAAACATGACCCGTGGGAAATCTATTCTCTTCAATTTGTTGCTTAGTGTCTTCTACAGGACAAGGATGGATGATTTCCTCGTAATATTCTTCATTAGTGAATAGAGGATACGAATCTATAGTTTTTTCTTGTAAATCCTACATATCCAGCTCAGAACTTGATTCATAGTTGTCGTATACAAGATGGATTCTCCCCAGGTCAACAAATTGTGATGTAGAGCTATGCTGCTCCTCATTCGAATAATCATCAAAGGTTGAAACAACAGGCACATTAGGAGTATAATGCAAGGACTCTACATATATGGAATCTTCATCATCATCCTTAGTAGGGATTCCAGGAACATTTTCTTCAAGGACTGGAAAATCCTCTGCGCTTTCTTCATAAGAGCAACAAGCATGATCTGCCTCAAATTTTTCTAGTCTTGCAGAAAGTGATTGTACCAACTCTATCAACTCCTGTGAGGTATATCCTTCATCCTCATAGCTTTCAAAAGAACAAACTATGTCCTGAAAACCATCTCTATACCCCTCACAACAGTTATGACAAATTAACTCAGAGGAATAACACATTTGACAGTGTCTATCGAAAGCTGCATGAAAATCTCTCAAGGAGGAGATGGTAGCAGGGGGAAAGGATAGATACCATTCATGGGCATCCCCATCTAACGATAACATGAACATCTTCATTAATACATCTTCATGATGTGTCTCCCACTGATGCATGAGTTCATGAAAATCACAGAGATGTTGGGCAGGGTTATCCTTTTTACGCTCTCTAAATATAGGAAAATAATCGCCCCGGTCATCCACAGTAGGGACAACATTAGGAAAACTAGGAACAACAAAAAAATCAAAAGGAGAAAACCTCCGAGCCATGATTTTGTCCATTTCAAACTAGTGGAGTCACCAATCAATTCTTTAGCCATGGAGTCGCCAGGTGAATGATATGCAGAATGAGTGTGTCTCGTCTTTGTTCACCATCAAAGACCAGATCTGATCAGCGTGTTCTCCCAAGGGCTACCAGGTGTAGCCAAAAGCAGTCACACTGAAACAACAGAGTCGAGATAGTGGAGTCGCTACGACAGAGTTGTCAGGTGCACAACTACAATATTTGATGTACTAAGTTCTAATGCACCTTCAGAACCAATAAGCTTTGTTGTTCAATCCCAAGGAAAATCTTCAATTTCGTCCCCGACAATGGCACCATAAATGTTAACACTGGAAGTCACCCTTGGATTGCGGCAGAGATAAGCCCAGTACCCATTAGTTTGTATGTTACAATGAATAAATTTAAGAGTGGTCTAATGGATGTAGTCTCAAGATAATATCGCTTCAACTCAGAAAATTAGGCTCGCATGCATACACAGATGGGGTATTGATCTAACTTTAGTCAGTAAGTTGTAGTAAAGGTGAGTAGGGGGAATAACTTGAGGAGACTAAAGAGGTATGCTATGGACATCCGGTCTTCCAGCAGCCTAAGGAGGAAAAACTCAGAAGACAAGTTCCTCTTGATTCAGAGTTTCAGGGGATTGAATGAAATTATCACTAAACTAAAATCAAACATACATCACAATTCAATGACAACCACCCGACTGGATCATCCATGCCCAAGTCATTCAGTGTTGGGAGGAAAAGACAACACATAAACTGATTAAAATTGGTCGCGATGTTACTGTGATCAAACCTACATCACAAAAACATAACTACCCTCAAATGGATCCTCCATGCCCGAGTGTTCTAACTATGTTGTTTACAGAGATATGAAAAGAAGATGACTTACATTAAATAAGAATTCTCAAATATAGATACATAACCAGGAGAACCAGAGATTCATTAAAACTTTACAATACGGGAACCTAGCTCAACCATCGACCATAACAAAATGTCAAATTGACTCCTACATACTCAGAGCAACTCTCCCCTCTAGCAGAGGAGCGACTGAGTCATTACATTCAAATCTTTACGTGTGTGTGATCTTCTTACAGACTATGCACATAGTCTTTTGTCTAACATAGGCTCAGATCGACATGGCTTTTGAAGGGAAAACTGTCCTTAGGGGTACCATGGGCTGACTCAGCCAGACAGTCCATGCCTTCCATTTAAGGTTGAAACGAGGTCTCAACTATTGCGCCTGCTTTCATTTACTATTTTCATCAGGATCGGGATGAGTTCTGACCTCCATGAATTCTCTAGGCGGTGCCCATGACTTTGTTGAATTAATCTCGACACCTCAAAACCACGCCGCTTTCTTATGCAATCAATATAGGTGATTTTGGCCTTTGGCATGAATCCTTTCTATCACTCCAACCTTGCATGTGACCTTGGGCTACGACCTGGAGTTTACCTCCAAATGAAATTTTGGGACTTTGCCTTTCGGGATTTTTCATGGTGTTAAATTCCAGATTTCCCTATATCAGAATCGACGAAATCTCTCATTTGACCGACGGTTATATCTTCTTCTCAACCAATGGCTGTGAATCCCCTTCTGGCCTCTGAATTAGTCCTCTATACATGACTGGGGCTGACTGTTTCTCCTAAACCCCTCTTTCACATGACCACGAGCCGTGACCTGGCGCCTATCTCCAAAGGCATTTCAGGATTTCAGCTGTTGGGAGTTTCCACACTCCTACCTTCAGATTTCTCGATCCGCAAAACTGCAAAATCATCGATCAGGTGCCATGTGCTCCATTAGTTTGAAAGACCTAGATCTATTTCGCAATTTTGTGTTTCGCGAGTGCTCGTGACTTTTCCCTGTTACTTTCCCGACTCATGAAACCGCAAAAAGTTGATCCAATGGTTTGGATTTCTTCTTTGATCAACGACTGCGATCTCTTCGTGATTTTGCTTTTCAGGAGTTCTGATGACTCTGCTCCTCGATCGCTCTATCTCGTGAAACCACAAAATTTCTAATCATGCACCACGTGTCCTTCCTAGGATCAACGACTAGGATGGCCTCATGATTTCAAGGCTCTGTCAGACGCTAAACTTTGTGTAACTCTGTGATCTCAATAACTCGATGGTCAGTGATCAAATCTTCTTGATGGATCTCCATCATTGATAGATGATCTTTCTCGCTCACCTAATATGAGTTCATATCATAACGCTCTAAGTGTTGCGCTTTTTGCTTGTAGCTGCAACTTGCGACCCTTGACAAATATATGTGATAACATTTGGCTCCACATGGGATGGCACACCCCCTGCGAGCTTCCAAGAACAAGTAGTTCCAGTCACCTTAAGAATTGGGCTATGGAGTCGATCTCAAAACATCCTACTGAGGAATAAAATTCAATAATTAAAAACAAAAGTAAACACACATGCTTGAAGGGACTTATTTATATACAGTCCTAAACTAATAAAATTTTACACAGTGCCAGGTGAAAGCAAAACTCCACCATAGCCATTCAAGTAACTTCCTAACTGGAATCTCCTTCACTCTGTCAATGATTGATAACAGGTAATGCAACCGTGATAGCAAAACGGTTACATTCTTTAGCTTTCCTCCTAATGCCGAGGTCAGGATAAAGCTGGGTGGCTTCAAAACATGAAGGAAATAAAAATCCATGTATTCCTTCACAGGCACATAGGCCAAGCGAAAAAATCCAGAAGATTTATAACATGCAGCCACCTCTACTACACATTTTCTCACACATGGTTGAATGTCTCTAGAGAGTGCAGGTGAATGGGAAGCTGATGCGGGCTGACTAATTTCAGATGATGGTTGCTTACTGATAGGCTCTGGATAGGAGATAAACCACCCCTTTTGTTTCTCCTATGGTTCTTATTCATGGCTTTCCCAAGGGTCAAATTCATAATCATCATAAGCATGACCCGTGGGAAATCGCTTCTCTTCAATTTGTTGCTCAGTGTCTTATGCAGGCCAAGGATGGATGATTTCCTCGTAATATTATTTATTAGTGAACAAAGGATACGACTCTGTAGTATGTTCTCAGAAATCCTATATATCCATCTCAGAACTTGATTCATAGTTGTCATATACAGGCTGGCTTCTCCCCAGGTCAACAAATTGTGATGCAGGGCTCTGATGCTCCTCATCTAAATAATCATCAAAGGTTGAAACAATAGGCACATCAGTAGCAGAATGCAAGGCCTCTATAGCTATGGAATATTCATCATCATCAACAATAGGGATTCCAGAAATATCTGCTTCAAGGACTGGAAAATCCTCTGCGTTTTCTTCATAAGAGCAATAAGCACGATCTGACTTGAATTTTTCTAGTCTTGCAGAAAGTGATTGTACCAACTCTTTCAACTCCTCCGAGGTACATCCTTCATCCTCACATCTTTCCTAGGAACAAACTATGTCTAGAACACCATCTATATACCCCTCACAACAATTATGACAAATTAACTCAAAGGAATAACACATTTGACAGTGTCGATTGAAAGCTTCATGAAACTCTCTCAAGGAGGAGATGGTAGCAGGGGGCAAGGATCAATACCATTCATGGGCATCCACGTCTAATGATAACATGAACATATTAATGATGTATCTCCCACTGATGGATGAGTTCATGAAAGTCACGGAGATGCTGAGCAGGGTTGTCCTCTTTACACTCTCTAAATATGGGAAAATAATCGCCCCATTCATCCACTGTAGGAAAAACATTAGGAAAACCATGAACAATGGAAAAATCAAAAGGAGCAAACCTCTGAACCAGGATTTTGTCCATTTCGAACTAGTGGAGTCACCAATCGATTCTTGAACCATGGAGTCACCAGGTGAATGATATGCATAATGAGTGTGTCTGGTCTTTGTTCACCATCAATGACCAGATCTGATCGTAGGGTTCTCCCAGGGGCTACTAGGTGTAGCCATAAGAAATCACACTGAAACATCGAAGCCGATATAGTGGATTCGCTACAACGGAGTCGCCAGGTGCACAATTGCAATCTTTGATGTACTAAGTTCCGATGCACTTTCAGAACCAGTAAGCTTTGTCGTTCAATCCCATGGAAAATATTCAATTTTTTCCCTGAAAAAAACACCATAAATTTTAGCACCGGAAGTCACCCCTGGATTGCGGAAGAGGTAAGCCCAATACCCATTAGTTTGTATGTCACAATGAATAAATTTAAAAGTGGTCTAATGGATGCAGTCTCAAGATAATATCGCTTCAACTCAAAAAACTAGGTTGGCATACATACACAGATGAGGTCTTGATCTAACTTCAGTTAGTAAGTTGTAGTGAAGGTGAGTAGGGGGAAGAACTTGAGGAGAGTGAAGAGGTATGCTATGGACATCCGGTCTTCCAGCAACCTGAAGAAAAAACTCAGAAGACAAGATCCTCTTGATTCATATTTTTAGGGGTCTGAATGAAATCATCACTAAATTGAAATCAAACATACATCACAATTCAATGAAAACCACCTGACTGGACCATCCATGCCCGAGTCATTTAGTGTTGGGAGGAAAAGAAAACACATAAAATGATTAAAAATGGTCGCGATGTTACTATGATCAAACCTACATCACAAAAGAATAACTACCCTCGACTGGATCCTCCATGCCCGAGTGTTCTAACACATCTTTTTAAAGAGATATGAAAAGAAGATAACTTACATTAAACAAGAAGTCTGAAATATAGATACATAACCAGGAGAACCAGAGCTTCATTAAAGCTTTACAATACGGAAGCCTAGCTCAACCATCAACCATAACAAAATGTCAATTTGACTCCTATATACTTAGAGCAACTCACCCCTCCAGCAGAGGAGCGACTGAGTCATTACATTCAAATCTTTACGTGTGCATAATCTTCTTGAATACTGTGCACACAGTGTTTTGTCTGACACAGGCTCAGATCGACATGGCTTTTGCAGGGAAAACTGTCCTTAGGGGTACCATGGGTTGACTCATACAGACCCTCCATGCCTTCCATTTATGGTTGAAACAAGGTCTCAACTACCACCCTTGCTTTCATTTACTATTTTCATCAGGATTAGGATGAGTTATGACCTCCATGAATGCTCTAGGAGGTTCCCATGACTTTGCTGAATTAATCTCGACGCCTCGAAACCACTCTGCTTTCTTTTGCAATCAATACAGGTGCTTTCGGCCTTTGGCGCGACTCCTTTCTATCACTCCAACCTTGCATGTGACCTCGGGCCACGACCTGGATCTTACCTCCAAAGGAACTTTCGGGACTTTGTCTTTCAAGAGTTTTCATGGTGCTAACTTTCAGATTTCTCGATATCAGAATCGGAAAAATCGCTCATCTGACCGATGGTTAGATCTTCTTCTCAACCAATGGAAGTGATGCCCCTTTTGTACTTTGAATTAGTCCTCTATACGCGACTGGGGCCGACTGTTTCTCCTAAACCCCTCTTTCACATGACCATGAACCGTGACCTGGCGCCTATCTCCAAAGGCGTTTTAGGATTTCAGCTGTCGGGAGTTTTCACACTCCTGCCTTCAGATTTCCCAATCAGGTGCCATATGCTCCATTATTTTGAATGGCCCAAATCTATTTCACAATTTTGCATTTCGTGAGTCCTCATGACTTTTCCCTCTTACTTTCCTGACTCACAAAACTGCGAAAATTTGATTCAATGGTTTAGCTTTCTCCTTTGATCAACGATTGTGATCTCTTTAGGATTTCACATTTCGGGAGTTCTGATGACTCTACTCCTCGATCACTCTATCTCCTGAAACCATGAAATTGATAATTGTGCACCATGTGTCCTTCCCAGGATCAATAGTTAGGATGGCCTCACGATTGTGGGGCTCTGTCAGATGTTAAACTTCGTGTAACTCTGTGATCTCGATAACCTGATGGTCGGTGATCAAATCTTCCTGATGGATATCCGTCGTTGACAACTGATCTTGCTTGGTCACCTTATTTGAGTTCATATCAAACCACTCTAAGTGTTGCGCTTTGTGCTCATAGTTGTGGCCTATGACCCTTGACAACTATATGTGATGATAGATGTAGACAATGATGTTGTAGATGATATTGTTGTACTTATCAATACAACAGATTATTATACTAGTCACTTAACGAAACAAGAATATGAGGTAGCACAACTGTCAAATCAGTTTTGTAATCATATAGAAAAAGAAGGAGTTATTCAAGGCCAACCCTAGAAAAATTATGATTTGAGGACAAGAGGGGGGGATCCCAAAGCCACTACCTCTGATCAAAATAAAAAGGCTAAAGTCCTTCCCAAGCCAAATCCAAAGAAAAAAATGTCATCTAAATCTCAACAACTTCCCCCACCTAAACCTGCAATCCTTGAGATAAAGGAAGCTGATAGGCCACCAACTTCTTTCATCCTAGAGCATGAGTTGAGCAATATCAAGATCCTTGTGCCTTTGATATAATTTATGAAGAATGAACCTTTCAAAAAATCCATCATGAAAGTTTTGCAACCGACTCCTTCTATTGTATCTTCTGATGTAATTAGTCTGCAAGATGAGAACCCAACCATTATTGTGGGTCCACACATTGAGGATGGATCTGATGTTTCTCCACCATTCTATATATCTTTAAATGTCCATGATAAGATCCTACATAACTGTCTTATGGACTCAGGAGACTCTCACAATGTCATGCCCAAAGTTGTTATGGAAGAACTAGGTCTAGAGATCACCAAACCCTACCAAGACCTGTACTCCTTTGATTCTAAGAAAGTAACATGTTTGGGATTGATAAAGGATATGGTGTTTTTTTTGGCACAATTACCAATGAAGAGTGTAGTGATGGACATTGTTGTGGTTGATATTCCCCCGAAATTTGGTATGCTCTTATCCAGAACTTGGGCTAAGAAGGTTGGAGGATTATTACAAATGGACCTCACTTATGCCACTATCCCTCTATTCAGAGGGGAACATAGGAGGATATACAGAGAGGTAAGGTTAGCCTACATCATCAGTGACCGTCATAACCCAAGAAATCACCCAATTTATGTTGTTGAGAATGAGATCAACTCATATGTTTTTCATTTAAATGATGATGAACCTGAAATATCAGTTAGCCAATGCAAATATTGGCCACTGACAGATCAACAAGACAAATTATGGAAGATGTATTTCAATGTCTCTTCATCAAAGGAAGGATTTGGGGTAGGTATACTCCTCATTTTCCCTTCACAAGAGGTAATATCACTCTCTTATAAGTTGGAGTTTGAAACTACTAACAATATAGTTGAATATGAAGCTCTGGTGCTGGGATTGAGGGCTACCAAAGACATGGCCATTGATTGTTTAGCAATTTTTGGTGATTCTGAGTTAATCATCAATCAAGTTAAGAAAATCTATCAAGCTAAACAACAGAGGCTCAAGCAATACAAAAATGAGGTATGGGATCGTATTGACAATTTCTTTCTAGCATTTAATATATCCTTCATCCCTAGAGAGGAGAATCAGAAGGTAGATTCTTTGGCCTTGGCTACCAGCATGTTTAGACCTCCCCTTGGTCCAAATATTAAATATTAGGTGGAAATAAAGCATAGGACAACCATACCATACAACATAAATCACTGGCAAGTCTTTAGTGATGATCTAGAGCTGTACAGGTTTCTACATACCATTGATGAATTCTCCAATATATCAATCGACCAAGAAATGCAGGAAGGTGAAAATAATGAATTAGGAAATTAGAAAACATCTCATCTACTAAAGACAGTAGTTGGCCACGATATTGTGGAGTTGAAAACCAATCACATTCCAAGAGGACTAGTGCCACTGGAGAGGTTGTTCGATAGTAATGATGTTTCCAGAGAAGCTTCCATGAAGGATCAAGAAGAAGAGATAACAAATTGCAATATTGGGACCACTGAAAATCCCAAGATCATCAAGTTGTCTAAAGCATTAGTTGCAGAACAAAAGGACAGGTATGTCAGTCTTATAAAAAAAATTTATGATACTTTTTCTTGGTCATATGAGGATTTAAAGACATTTGACACTGACATCATCCAACACAAGATACCTTTGAAGGCTGGCTCCAAGCCATTTAGATGGAATATTCGGCAATTTAATCCCATGTTGATGTCCATAATAGAGAAAGATATGAAACAAATTTTGCATGCAAGGATTATTGTACCATTGAGGTACTCAAACTGGGTGTCCAACTTGGTACCTATGAGAAATAAAAATGGGGAGATACGCTTATGTGTTGATTTCTTAAATCTCAACAAGTGTTATCTAAAATACAATTACCCCCTCCCCAAGATGGATCATATTTTACAAAGGGTGGTAGGTGCCCATAGGATTTCCTTGTTAGATGGATACTCTGGTTATAACTAGATAGTGGTGTGTGAAGAAGACAAAGAAAAATCAACATTCACCACCCCATGGGGAACATTCATGTACGACAAGATGCCTTTTGGGCTGATGAACACAGGGGACACTTTTCAGAGGGCCATGGACATAGCTTTGGTGGGGGAAAACGAAAATTTATGGTTATATATTTGGATGACATCACCATTTTCTCCAAGTATGATGATGAACATTTGTAGCATCTGGAGCAGGAGATACAGAATATCTCTAAATCCTAGGAAGTTTCACTTTGCCATGCCAAAAGGGAAGTTCCTGCGAAACATCATATCAACATGAGGTATAAACATTGATCTGAAGCGAGTCGATGCCAGTCAATAGATTGAAATCCCCAGAAATAAAAAGGCTATCCAGTCTTTCATTGGCAAGATAAACTTCCTAAGGTGCTTTGTGCCAAATTTTGTCGAAATCTTGAAGCCTATCACTAACATGTTGAAGAAAAATGTTGTGATAAAATGGTCGCTAGAGGAAAAATCATCATTCCAAAGGATCAAGCAGGCTTTAGTTGAATCCCATGTATTAGCCAGCCTTGACTATACCAATGATTTATTCATTTTTTTTTAATTCTGAAGAGACCATTGTTGTTGTACTACTGCAGAAGAATGGAGAAGGGAATGAACATATCATAACCTTTTTTAGCAAATCCCTCCGAGATGTCGAGTTGAAGTATGATATATTAGAAAAGTAGGATTATGTGTTGGTCAAAGCACTCAAGGCCTTAAGGGTATATGTATTGTAGTTTAGCATAATAATCTTTGCTCCTAGCAGCAGTGTCAAAGAGATTTTGGTCCAGCCAAATAGTGAGGGGAAAAGAGGGAAGTGGATTTTCAAACTATTGGAGTATGACCTGCACATAAAACCCACCAAGTTGATCAAGGGACAAGGACTTGCCAAGTTGTTATCAGAATCAAAATGTAAGGTGCTAGAATTACATCAAATATTCACCCAATCAGATGCACCCATCACACAGCCTGGGCAAGACAACTTACATGTATTTGAAAGCTACTCCTCTTCACCTTGGTATAAAAACATCATCTATTTTCTGCAGCACATTGAATTTCCACCTGATGTGAAGAAGACAAAGGCCATGTCTCTCAAAGTGAAGGCTATCAAATTATGCATTTCAAACCAGAACTTGTATTGGAGGGATCCTGCTGGCATCCTATTAAAATGACTTGATGAAAATGAAGTTAAACAAGTCACAATATAAATGCATAGAGGAGTATTTGGAGGAGACCAGCATTGGAAGGCCACAACTCTCAAGATCCTAAGTGCAGGCTACTACTGGCCCACCCTTTTCTATGATGTATTTTCTACTATCAAGGCCTACAATGAATGTCAGATATTTGCAGGAAAACAAAAGTTACTATCACTACCCATAAAACCTATCACTCATAGTGGTCCATTTCAGCAATGGGTGTTAGACTTCATAGGTGAGATAAACCCACCTTCAAGTGGGAAGCATAGGTGGATTTTCACTGCCAGAGACTATTTCAACAAGTGGATCGAGGCTATTCCCACTAGGAATGCCACTTACAAGGTGATCATGAATTTTTTGGAATCTAATATTTTTGCCAGATTTGGCTGCCCTAGCAAGCTTGTGACATACAATGCCCAAGAATTCATGTCCAAAGCCATGATTGACTTATATGGCAATCATAACATTTCCTTAACACATTCCACACCCTATTACCCTCAGGGGAATGGTTTGGCAAAATCATGAAATAAAACTCTCATCAGGATTATCAACAAGTTGTTGACTGAAAATAAGAAATCCTGAGACTCTAAACTCAAGTATGCTTTGTGGGTCGATAGAATCAGCACCAAGAAGTCTTTGGGAACCTCGCCATTTCAACTTTTTTATGGCATAGACGTTGTTTTTCCCACTCATCTTAGTATATCAGTCCTAAAATTCTTGCAAGAAGAGATTGAGGAGCCAAATGACATCCAAAGGATAATCTTTCAGATTATAGAGGTTCAACAAAAGAGAGAAGCACTGGATCAGAGGAATGAAGCATACCATAACAAGATCAAAACAACCTTTGACAAGAAAACCAAGAAGGAGATCTTTCAAGAAGGTGACCTAGTCTTAAGGTGGGATGCCAGAATGGATTACAATTCCAAGCATGATAAGTTCGATAACCTCTGGTTTGGCCCTTTCAAGGTGGTTGAGGTTCTAGAAAATAACACATTTATCCTGCACAATTTAGATGATACAGAGATCTTGGGAGGCCTAGTAAATGGGCGCTTCTTGAAACACTATTTTGTTTAAGGATGAGGGAAAGTCCCTCTTGTACCATAGATGCTTTCCTTTTATTTTTGCATTTGATTAGTTAGTTGTGTGCGAAAAAAGACTCCATAACCCAACAAAGGCACCGGGGTTTAGTTTCAGTTTCAAGTTTCAATAAAGACTCCATATCCCAACAAAGGCATTGGGGTTAGCTTCAATGTTAATTTTCAAAGATGCATGGCTGGAAAACATAATAGAGGTAAGAAAAGAGAGGTAGGGGGCAAGTTATTAAATTCAAAGGCACTAATATGTTGTTCTTAGCACCTTGCAGGGAAGTTATATCCCCAATTGGAGCCAATGTTGTAACCTAGGTCTACACCCCTGCCTCTCCTCTCTCATTTCCCTATGGCTTCATCATTTTTTTCCTCTTCTGGTTGATAAATTTGGTTTCCCATCTGTTCAATGACCTAGTTTTCCTTATTGGATTTTTTGAATGATTCTTTACGTTGAATTATTTATGTTTTCGTTGAAAGATAATTGCATGTCTGGTTTTAGTTAGTTTGAAATACTTGTCATCATGTTTTCCACTAATTGAACATGCAACGGATCCACCAAGCCTTTCCTGTGCGTAGGAGACATCCAGGTCCGCCAATTCCTTTGTATACACATTAAGCAACCATGAGAAAAAATGCATCATTAAGAGCAATCCATTTCAGGCTTGAAATACAAGCAAACAAACAGGTTTAATTTGCATCCGTCAAATCAATCAAATATTAAGTCATGACCATCAGATCTCATTGGAGAGAGATCGAGGGTGGGGAAACATTGCAGGGATTGGAGAAGCAAATCAAAGTTTCTGCAAGTTGTGATCCCACAATTGCTCAAGATCATTGATCTTGCTAGATCAACAGATCAACAGTGCATATCGATCGCACTATGGACGAGCATCTTCGCATTGCGAGGATCAGGAAGGAAATTAAAGTTTGAGCGAGTTGAGTCTCCGCAATCACTCGTGGTTGTTGATATTCGAGCAAGCGACACATGTCAGGTGATCTTGTACTCCACGAGGAAACAAGCAGAAGTTGAGTGAGTAAAGGACTCCCGAAGGCCCAAAGCCCACATTTTATCTAGATCATCCATCAACGAGGACATGCGGCGCCAGATCTCTCACTTCGGAGACTTAGCACTCCGGAAGGTTTGCGGAGTGAATAAATAGAGAAAGAATTACTCGAAGTTTTGAAGTAAATCTTAGCCGTCCAAAACAAAGGACACGTGGAGGAATATCTCTCACTTCAGAGATATGACACTTTGGAGTATTATAAGAACTATGCATTAAAAAGGCCCGAAGACCAAACTCCTGAAGAAATTGTGGATCATTGATCTCAAATCAACAAGAACCATTGATCTTTTCATCAGGTAAGAAAAGAATATCACCCGAAGTCCTAAAGTCCCAAGAGTCTGCCATGTCAACCGGGCTCGTACTACTCCGGGAGTTTTCCATACTTTACATTCCAATATCCCGAAGCCCGAAGTACCGAAGTCCAGAGATCCTGCAACATCAACTGGGCCCATACTACTTCAGGATTTTTCCATGCTTTACATTCCAAGCTCCTAAAGCCCAAAGTCCCGAGAGCATGCCATGCCAACTGAGCCTGTACTACTCCAAGATTTTTCCATGCTTTACATTCTGAGCTCCCGAAGTTCCAGATACACATGGCACTCATTCACCTGAGACACATGGAACTCATAATTCAGGACACATGGAAGATAGATAAATATTTAGCAAGGGCACTAAAGTAGCAAGGTCACCCGGATCACAGATTGTGACAAGATCGACGACCACACTTCATTATGGGGACAGAAAATCCCTGAACATTAACATCCTTGAGAGGTCTTGCAATTGAAACCATGGTATTGTTGGAGAGGTACGTGGCAGCTTATGGGGGATTGTGAGGGTCAGAGCGGTGTGGACGCAAACCACCTTTGACAACTTTTGCAATCATGTTCTTATATGACGTCGGGTCACCACGTCACTCCAAGATATTTTCATGTTGCACATCCAATTGTCTTTAGTGGCCTCCAACAACATGCGTGCATGCCATGATAAATGAAGAACTCAAATATGTCACTCCTAATAAGTTTTTTCCACAGTCTCAGTTCATTACAACGCACGCATCAGTCCAGTTTAATCGCTAGTGTCATTTTTCAATTATTCAGTTCAAGAATCTGTTTAGTTTAAAGCATAATAAGTGGTCTTCTATGTGTGATAAGAACCACTCTTTTTTATTAATTCAAGTGTGAAGTATACATTGTTGTACTCCAGTAGTGTTTTATTCAAGTTAATTAGTCATTCTACAATTGTTAATGTAGAGTTAAGTCTCAGTCCCAGATAGACGAGAGCCTCTGCAACTCTGATAAATATGTAGTTTTTGTATGTTTTGGGGGTTCGGTTTTTGGGAAACGATAGAAATACATCAGACTGGTTGGACCCATTGTATGCATGGATTAAATCTCTCTACCTAGTGAATATACTCTTGATGACAGTGTTTAGTTTAAATCTTCATGTGTTTTTATGTTATCTTGAATGTAGTTTTGTTTTGTGCAAAGTACATTTCAGTTCCTTCAGCAATCATATAACTTGTTTTTATTGATATGCAACCTATGAAAATAGCTAATGCTTGGTGAATATTTTTTTTTTATTTCAACCCATGGGAGCATTACGTTTTTTATACATGTTTAATGTCTTGAAATGATATTTTAAGTATTGAACTTCTTGCAATGGAATATTCATTGAGCAATTTGTTGTTTCCCTTTGTTTTTATTATTTCACTTGTCTGTCATTTGTGTGCCACCAGCCAAGGAGGACCCTCAGCCATATCATTTTTCCAACCCCAACCATGCTCTTGTCTTGACAAAAGAAACCCTCTAACTGACCAACAAAAATTAAAAATCAACCATTCTAAACTTAAGGTGGCCTAGATTTTCCCTTTAGCAGTCAGATGCAGACTTTAGGACCAACACTCCTGACGAAAATTTAACACTCAAGCTTACAAATGGAGGTCAAACAGACCTACATGAGTGAGTTGAAAACATTTCTGAGGATTACATAACAACACAAGATATTGAGGATCGAACATCCCTCGACACAATAAAAGAGAAATTCTACATAGATATACATGAAGGATTTTTGTACACCATTCCTAGACTGATTCAAAAAAAATTCTCAACAAAGGAGTAGGAAAAATTTTTGAGTTTCGACCTCAACTTGGTACACCACCACGAAATAGTAACTAGGAAAAGAGAGACAAAACCTGGGCCAAATTCCTAGAAGCAAGGTGCAAAGATAAAATACAAGCGTGGCACTAATTTTTGAGGAAATAAACATGGCCATGTTCACCAACTTCGAGTAAGTCAAGGTGACGATTGGGGGTCGGTTGATCCATGAGATGCCATAAGAAAAGAGCATACTAGCATTCGTTTGAATGGAGAATAAATTTATTTGAGAGGGAAACAAATTTACAAACAAACGTTTGACATCCAAAAATTGGAGCGAGACAAGAGATGAAAGAAAAGAGAGGAGATTTGTAACCTGTGTAACAACCAAAATTCAAATAGAAAATTGGTCGGAGAATATCATCCTGATAGAGCGCGTGAACAGTATGAGTCTGAAAGAAATCGACCAGAGATGGAAATAATAGCAGTAGGGACGATCCTCGATAAAAGTAATGAAGCACAGTTGATAGAGCCTGGCATGGGCACCCATAAACCGAAAAAACAAGCCAAAAGAATGGACTACAAAGAGTCAGGACCAATGATCTACACTCCTCCTATTCAAGAAACCAACCCTTGGATTAGAGCATTCCTTCAATAGAGACTTCATATCGATGAACAATATGTAATATTGTGGTATATAAATGATGAGCATGGGAATTTATGTGACAAACGCATTTTTGAGCGAGAAATAAATGAAGTTGATAAAATGCTCATTCACATCAAGGATCTCATGGACCTAGCCCCTGTTACAAATCTCATATAAATAGAACAAATTCCAATAGATTATAGTGGTGAACTGACACATCTGAGAGAACAATGTATCATCGAACATAAAGACCAAAGTTGTCAGATTGAAGAAACAAATCGTAGAGAAATAAATAAGCAATTACTCCTCTAATACCATCTATCATAAGACCAACCGACAGACAAGTCAACAAAAGAGAAACCACCTAAGAATCTGACATCCCAGTCGAAAAGTGTGATAATTCGAGGATCAAAAAAATGCAGTGTTATTAAAAAAGCATGCATGGGACTTAGTAATATTCCCCTTTATGAAGGAGAAGAGGACCCAAGAATACATTGGTTTGTATGCGAAAAATCATGGGATGCAACATAAATCACATATGAATATAGGAAGATGGCACAATTTGGTGTTCCTATGCGACACTGTTCTATAACATGGTTCATGAATTTCACAGAAATTCAGAACCAGTCAAAATCAGAAATAAAGAGAAACTTTTAATCATTTTTCAAGGTCCAATATGTTACACACTTGTCCACACAAAAACTGAAAGAATAAAAGCAATGGCGAGGCGAATCGGTCCACAAATACGACAAAAGATTCAAATATCTACTTAGCCAAATTCCATCTACAATTGATCAAATTCTACTAATACAATGATATGTAGTCAAATTACTACAACAAATTAGAACTCCATTATGACTCTACGAGGTAACCTCATGTGAATATGCATTACATCAAGCACAACATGTTGATTCGGATGATGATGGCCCATCGAATTCCTCGTCGACAAAAATGCTAGAATAAAATAGAACATCTATAACAGACCATACAAAATATAACCTTAAGAAGAAGCAAGTTGTGGTGTACTACATGCTGCAAAGATGATCACACCAATGATACTTGTAGCCTCAATGATCAAGTACTAGGAGCAGCAGATGCACAATGTGTGCAAGCTGAGACATACTGTAATGTATGTGAAACTCTAATTGACCATACTATGCCAAATTGTTCATGCAACTTGAAAAATACAAAGTGGTGTCATATTTTTGAAATTTATATCCATAGAACATGTAAGTTCCGACTAAATGCATGAAATAGAAAAAAAGTGCACACGGTCTATCATATAGAAGAAATTGATTAGAAGAATGACTATGAGAGAATAATTGATTACTATGGTTGAGGTTGAGGTCAAGGTGCCCATGGTTGAGCTGGCTTCCAAGGTCGAGGTCGAGGTCGAGATCGACCCTACTATTACAATTGCTGGAAAGACGACTGCATTAGCCTCGAATGCCCAATAAAAGATCAGGTCGACTTGAAATTTTGTAACATTTGTGGCTTTGATGATCATTCACTCGAAGATTGTCCAATAATACTTAATAATATCATGACCAAAAATAACATAAACCTCCTACACAAAATATCCAAACAAGAAGTGTTAAATTCAAAGAACTTACATATCATTACTAGATCAAGCGTAGGACAGGATATTAATAATATCCCCTTACAAGATCAACAGACAGGGAAGTCTAGTCAATTTCCAAATCCAGACAAAGAAGAACATATTATGAGGCAAGTGCTTAAATTCTTTAAAAATTATAATCAATACCAACCAAACAAAGGAAGACAAAATGAAGACATTGTACAAGAATTTTTATAGCTTCTAAAGGAAAAACACTTAGTCGGTTGATTGTTGGTTCTGCTTAATATACTAAGAGAGTATAAAGAAGGACAAACACCATCTAAAGATGTCAGGAAAATTTCCTATAAGAATAAATATTATGATCCACAGGTCAACTTGGAAATCTATGGGGTATTGATTAACCAAATAGTCGTTGACTTTGGATCATAAGTAAATATCCTACCTTGGGATACATGGATATGGTTGGGTTGGTCTTCATTAGCACCAACACTAAATTACCTAAAATTGGTGGATCAAATATTAATAGAGCCTATAGGTGTACTCATAAATGTTGAAACTCAAATTATGGGTATACCGACACCATTCGAATTCGAGGTAATCAAATTAGTTGAAGGAATATTGTATTCTGCGACAATTGTCTATCAGTCATGGAGATACAAATGAAATCCAATATCTCCCTTGAAAAGGACAAAGTTAAGTTAAAAGGGAGTGGAAGAAAAATAATAATCCCTCTGGACCCTAATGAAGGGAAACCTTGGAGTGAATCATTGGACGAAGATCAAGAAGTGTGATGTATGTACCAAACAATCAATGAACAAAGAGATTATGCTGAACCAAACACACAAGGAGAAATATCAACAGAATCTTCCTTGTCGGTTGGACACAATTCTGACTTAGCTCTATACAACTAGCATATAGAAAATTATGAAGCGCACTCAAAAGAATGTTGGACCATTGAATCCATCCCAATTAAATGTCCCAGAACATTTTATTCAATTCAAGCAGTACCTATAGTGTATTAAAAGATACTTCGACTAACTCCTACACTTATTCTGACCGAAAAAACAATGAAAAATACACTATGCTACAATGAACGAAAAGTTATGTCAACGCATGTCGAGGAAGTTTCTAAATCTATCAAAGAATAAGGAAGTACTCAAATCTTGGTGGAAACATTCACATTCCAAGCCACAAGATAGTGGGAAACACATTCCCCAAGACTACAAACATCGAAAACGGTATCAACTTACTTTGTAAAACTCTTTGGAGAAAAACAACTATCCAAAGCAGCTGACATCCCTATATTAAAAATTGGGTATGAACCAGTCAAACATATCCACCGCTGTGAGAATGAATGGTGCATAATAGGATATAGATATGAAAGGGTATGTCCACACATGTTTCCAAACACACTAGATGAAATAACAAATAAATGGTACAAGATCGAAGAAGCGCATGACCTTACACTCAATTGGTCTGACATCAAGGATTTTTTTTTTCCAAGATTTCAAATTCACCTCGTAGGGGGGATGTTTAAGAGAAGCAGCATGAAAAATTAAAGGATTCCTATAAAAACCGACACCATCTATACAAAAGGAAAAAGGGAAGATGATGGTCGACATAGGATCAACATCAACTTGCCACCTTGTTTCGACAAAAAATAATGAAAATACAACAATACAAAGAATTGATATGGAAGATACAACCTGTCCTGGTGTAGCACACCTTTTTCTGGCTACCAAGGCTTTTATCGCTCTCTGTTACCAATCTGTACACACCTCTTACATAACTCATATAGACATTATATAATCCACATGCATTTAAGAAAATAAATACATTTAAGCTCAGAGTAAACATATTATTTACTTCTATAATTAACAATCAATAGCATTTAATAATAATTAATACACACAATGGAATTCATGATAACATAAGCAACACAGTCATGCAAAACATGATTAAAGCATAATCAGATACTTATCTTTTAATAGTGGTAGATTCTACCAACCAAGTGCAGGCCTTCCATGAACCTCCCAGCCTTAGACCGCACTCCTCATCAAGCTCAGTAGTGGGTCACCCCTGAGCTGGGACTAAGCTCCACCCCAAGGCAAGGAGTCCTAGGCTAGGCTGAGGTTACAGGGAAAACAACACACATCCATAAGGATGGGATTCTCTCCCAGGAACCTCTCATGCTCACTTCCCACAGACCCTCATTCCCCACATGCCTGTTACACCCTAGGAGTATACACCTTCTCTGTCACTTGGACAGTCCTTCGGCTGCTAACCTCCCTTGCCTTGGGTTACAACAACAGACCGGATCGGAAGTCTCCAGGCTCTGTGGTAGCTACAGGGTTCCTTCTAGGAGTCCTCTCCTTCCTCTGCACACTCTCTCACCTGGAGAGAATCGCTCACAGGCCAACAAGCCACACGCAGTCCAGTACTGCGTGATCACAACAACCCATCGAGGAAAATGGACATAGGCTTTCCCAAATTAGTTCAGCATTCACAGGACGGTCTCACGGTCATGACTTTGGAACAAAGATCTTACACACATGATCGATTTCGGGCAGTGGATGCATACGGATTCTCCAGACATAATACGGGCTTTTCCGGTTCAAACAGAGGTGAAACCGACTCTTTCAGAATTGATCACAGGCTTCTGGGCTCACAGAAAAGAGGTGTACATGGATTTATAGAGCCAAACATAGGCTCTCCAACTAGTTCAACAATGGCGAAATGGTTCAGGGTAATGGCTTCGAGACAGAGCCTCCACGCACGAGTTCGATCAGTCAGACAAAGGATGCACACAGATTATCAAAGACAACATGGGATTTTTGACTCTCAGGAATGCATGAGGATTTATCTGCAGGAGTCAGGTTGGTCGTACTATCCAGGGCTCTGTATGTGTTCAAGCAATCAGGTAGAATGGAGGAGGATCATTCTCACAGCTCATCCTGGCCGTTTTATTCACATGCGCCAGGGTTGACACTTGTCACCCATGGAACTGCATGCGTTCCACCAGCACGCATCACCCTTGCACGTCCTCCCCTTGCCATAAACTTAGGATAAAACATAAAATGCACATGTCTTTTTGGAATAATATTAAAATATTATTCCCAAGGCTTAATCCCCCTAGGCTTAGCCCCTAGGCTCAACACTTAGTCCCTTTTCCCACCTTCCAGCCCCTAATCCCTTGCCTTCTCTGTGGAAGCTCAGTCCCCCTTCACTCATTCATCGTGGTCAATCTGCACCTGGCGGTGTTTACAATTTTATTAAATGTTCTGCATACATACAAGTACAAAATTAGGCGCTTGGCCTCCAACCCTTAGGCTCTCTGGCTTAACAATCACATAAGCCCACTGACTTATACAAACTTGGCTCACCAGCCTATAACACATATTTACAATTCATTTCATACATCAGATTTACAACTGGGCTCGGTCTTGGGGATATTACAATCCCCCTCCCTTATTTTTGCACTATCCTCAGTGAAACTTTACACAACATCTACAATCTTTTCAAAAAATTTCAAAAAGATGCAGGTACTCTGCCCGCATAACATCTGCATGCTCCCATGTCGCATCCTCAGGATCGTACCAAGTCCACTAGACCTTTACAAGCTCTATAGCTCAATTCCGGAGCTGTTTTCTTTTCTTGTCCAATATGCGCACAGTATGCACTTGCAGGACACCCTCTGGTTCCACCTAAATCACATTCCAATCGATAACATGATTAGCATCATGTACATATTTATTAAGCAGTGAAACATGAAACACATTATGTACAGTCATAGATGCAGGTAATGAAATAATGTATGCAACTGGCCCAATCCTTTCCAGGATCTCAAATGGCCCACAAAATCTTGCTGCCAATTTGGTGCAACTTCCTAACTTCAGGGAACTCCTGTTAGTCTTCACTTTCAGGAAAACATGGTCACCCACTTTGAATTCTCTATGGGTTCTGTTACTGTCAGTGTAACTTTTCTGCCTATCCTGGGCAACTTTTAGATTCCATTTAATTTTTATCATTTGATCTTCCATCTCTTTGAGCAGCTCAAGCCCAACTACTACTCTGTCAGCTGGATTATCCCAGCTCACTGGAGTGTTGCACTTTCTTCCATAAAGTGCTTCAAATTGGCTCATCTTCAACGATCCATGATACCCATTATTGTAGGAAAATTTTACCAAATGGAGGTAGTCTTCCCACCTTGATGGTTTATCCATCACATACATTCTCAGTATGTCTTCTATTACCCCGTTCACCCTCTCTATCTGACCATCAAACTCAGGATGATATGTTGTACTAAAGTTCAAATTCGTTCTGAATCCTTTGAACAGTCCTTTCCAAAAATTTGAAGTGAATTTCAGGTCCCTATCAGACACAATTGTCTTAGGAATTCTGTGCAAGCGTGCAACTTCTTTTAAAAAGATATCAACAACATCTAGTGCCTTGTGCGTGGTTTTCAGTGGAATAAAATGGGAATCTTTAGTAAGCTTGTCTGCCACCACCATGATTGAATCATGTTGCTTTCTTGTTCTGGGTAGTCCGGTGATAAAATCCATTGTTACCACATCCCATTTCCATTCAGGAATGGGTAAAGGCTACAACAACCCTGCTGGGTGCCTATGCTCAAACTTAACCTTCTGGCACTCCATACATTTGGAGATGTATTCATTGATTTATTTCTTCATACCCAACCAAAAATAATGACTTTTGACTGCTGCCATAGTCTTTTGATATCCAATATGTCCAGCATAAGCCACGTTATGCATTTCTTTTAGAATTGCTAGATTCAATTCTTGGACATTGGGTACATACACTCTGTTTTTATACAGAAGTAAGCCATCAGTTCCCAAGGTGTAACTTCCCTGGATCTATGGTCTCTCACGCTATTGTAGCTTTGCTATCAGACCTCTGTACTACAAATCAACATTTGCAGCTTCCATAATTCTATCCTTAATCTCAGTCCTGTACATGCTACTGGCTGTAGCATGTAATTCATGCACTTTTCTGCTAAGTGCATCAACCACCTTATTTTATTTCCCTTTGATATGCTTGATATCAAAGTCATATTCACACAGAAACTCCAGCCATCTGGTTTGCCTGGCATTTAAAGTCGGCTGGTCAAATAAATATTTCAGACCATTGTGGTCTGTTCTTAATTCAAATCTCCTTCTCGTGAGGTAATGTCTCCATATCCTCAATGCGTGGACGATTGCTGCCAGCTCTAAATCATGAGTGGCATAATTCCTTTCATGCTCTTTCAGCTTTCGGGAGTCATAAAAAATTACAAATCCCTCTTGGCTGAGAACTCCTCCCATCCCCTCCTTACATGCATCTGTGCACACCACAAAATTCATATTTGGATATGAAATATTTAGGATTGGAGCGTTGGTTAATAGTTGCTTCAATCGCTGGAAGCTGCTCTCACATTATTCAGTCCACTGAAACTTCTTCTCCTTCCTTTGTAAGGAAGTGATAGAATGAGATATCCTTGATAATCTGGCTATAAACCTTCTATAGTAGCCTTCCAGACCCATAAAAGATCTAACTTCTGCCACATTCCTTGGTGCTGACCATTCTCAAATGGCCTCAACCTTTTCAGGATCCACAATGATCCCTTCCTTTGATATAATGTGCCCCAAGTAATGAATCTTCCTTTGATAAAATGAGCACTTGCTCAGTTTTTCTTATAGTTGGTGTTCTCTCAACACTTGCAACACCATTCTCAGGTGTTGCTCATGTTCTTCCTCTATCTTGGAATACACCAAGATATCGTCCAGGAAGACTATGACAAACTTGTCTAAATAATCTTTGAACACTCCATTCATTAAGAACATGAAAACAACAGGTGCATTTGTCAGTCAAAACGGCACCACTGTAAATTCATAATGACCGTACCTTGTTCTAAAGGCGGTCTTGCTAATGTCCTCATCATTTATTCTGACTTGGTGATATCCAGATCTGAGATCTATTTTTGAAAATATTTCTGCATCCTTCAACTGATCAAAAAGATCATCGATCCTTGGCAGAGGATACTTGTTCTTGACAATTACCTTATTCAAATGTCGGAAATCAATGCACAACTTCAACGTCCCATCTTTCTTCTTCACGAATAGGATCGGGGCTCCCCAAGGTGACACACTGGGGTGAATGTATCTCTTCTTTAGTAGCTCTTCGAGCTTCAATTGCAACTCTTTCAGCTCTAGCGTACTCATTCTATAAGGATCCTTCGAAACTGGAGTTGCTCTAGGCATCAAATTTATAGAAAAATCGATGTCCCTCTTCGAAGGTAGTCCAGGTACCTCCTGAAATATGTCCTTGAGCTCTTTGAGTAACTCGTGGTCTTCCAGATTTGAGACTACATCTCGGGATGCTTCTTCCACCCGAGTTGCAAATAATTGACATCCTTTCCGGTAACATTTCTTCAGCTGCATAGCTGAGATTTCCCTAACAGCCATGGCTCTAGGAATTCCTTGGACTGTTACCTGATTTCCCTCTTCGTTCAGGCATGTAAACCGCTTGTTACAACAGTCCAGAAGAGCATGGTGTTGGTCCAACCAGTCCATCCCAATTAAGCAATCGTATGAGCCTAAAGGCAAAATGTTCAATTCAGCCTTAGTGCTCATTCCTTTCATGTCTACTAAACATGACTTAACCAATTCAGTGACCTTCCTTTTGGTTCCTATGTCCAACTTCACTAGCCAAGACTTTTCATGTTTGCTTCTTGTTAGATGCAAACTGTCCACCACTCTAGGATCTACATAACTATGGCTAGCCCCTAAATCAATTAAAATAATTAGTGGTCGGTTGTTAATCATACCTTCCACTTCAATCATGTGCAATTGAAATTCTTCTTGCTTTTTGTCCAAGGCTGCGTAGATCCTCGACATTTTGCTCCCCATATCCTCCACTGTTTCAGCTTGCTGAACAGTATGAACAGTTCTCACTTTACCGTTTTTATGGGGACAATCTCTATACTTGTGGTTTCCTTTACAACCCCAACACTGAATGGGCGTCTTTCTCTGTCTTTGTGCTCCCTCTTCAGTAATTCTCAGCTCTCTAAATGATGGTTGTCCTTGAAAACTGTTTCTGAAAAAGGAAGGCTTGTTTCCCTTCTGCCTCTATTCCTTCTTAAACTTCCTCTCATCATTCCAAGCCTTCTGAAGGATAGGCCTTTCTCCTTGTTGTTCATACAAGCATTTCACCCTTCTTATTGTTTCTTCCATAGTCTTAGGATCGTCATACTGAATCTTTTCACCCATGGAAGGTGGCAGTCCACTCAGATATATTTGAATCTTGATAGCCTCATCTTTGATGAATGGGACATATTTCAGTAGTTCCAAAACACTTCATTCATACTCATCAATAGTCATGCTGCCTAGCTTGAGTTCAAAGAACTCCTTCATCTTTCTATCATAGTACCTTTTAGTTAGGTATTTCTTCTCGAAATACCTCTTAAATTCCTTCCAAGTGACCTCTTTCTCTATGATGTGTTGCACCTGCACAAACTGATCCCACCACATGGATGCTTTTCCTTTCAGTTGATACATTGCAATTCTTCCTTCTGCATGGGTGGAATAATTCTGTAGTTGGAAATATTTCCTCATGCCAAGCAACCATGTCTCAACATCTTCCTCCTTCTTATGTTCTCCATCAAATGTTGGAGGCTTAATCTTGTTCATCTCCCCTTTCAATTCATCCTTTCCATATTTTCGGTGCTTTCTGGTAGGGGACGGGCTTGAACTACTGTGTGTTTCCTTACCAGAATGCTTCGGGGAGAGACGATAATGTCTACTACCACTCCTCGATCTTCTTCTCCTCTCAGGGGTTTTGACACTTCTTGATCTACTTGTGTCACTCTATTTTTCCAATTTATTTTCTATTCTTTCCAGGTTCTTCAACATTTTAAGGTTGAATTCACCCTGTCGATCCCTGATTTTCATGAGCTTTTGGCTATCAGCTAGGCGGGACTGGGAACCTTTCTGCAACTTTTCAATGAGTTTCATCATGTGTCCCTCTTTATCTATCTCTTTTCTATGCCCATTAGAGTTTGTTCCTTCGACTCCCAGGTTGACATCCTTTCCTTCTCTTTCGTCTTCTATTTCGGAGGCAATCTGCACCTCTTCCAATTCCATACTCGGCGTCAGTTTTCGGTTGTCCTAACACTCGTTGAATTCTTCACACACAGCGTGCAGTCAACCGAAGTTTGTCAGGCCCTTAAATATTCAAGAAAACTTACAACATTCATAAGCCAACGTGAACAAGAAAAAAGTTTTGACTTCACAAGTTTTCTGAGCTCTGTCCGGCTCTGCAAATTCTGGGACTTCGAAACTTCGGAATTTGAGTCCACGAAGATCCAACAGTTAAATCTTCGTAACCAAAGTAACCCTTTCACAACTCACGATCTCGCGAGTTCATGAGTCGAAGACCCTCAACTCATTTCCTCCAAACTTCGATACCCGAGATGCAATGCGGGTATGGCTCCCTCCTCGCTAGCGCCTGCTACGCATGACCGTAGGCTAGGGCTAAGTGCTAGCTCTTCTTCGCCAACTCACGACTTTGCAAGTTGGAGTGTTGAGCCTTCATGATCCTCCTTTGCAAATTCCAAAATCACAAATTACTTTATTCTCTGGGCCCACAGCACAACTGTCGTCCTTTTCCACAGTGGCACATGGTACATTCAAGAGGTTCCACATCACCTTTGGTGACGTCTTTGGGTCCCACCACTCTCACCTGTATTCTCGACTCACTGGCACATGGTATGCATTCATGCACCCATGTCCATTCCAAGCAAGGAATCCAACGGTCAGATCCCCTCCTTAGATCAACAACGTAGATCTTTTCGGTATTTCGGGGTTTCGGGCATCGGGAGTTCGTGCACCCCACATCTCAAACTTCCATCAGCCTAAATCCAAAAATTTATGGTTTACTCCTTCGCCGAATCAGACGGTCAACTACCTTCCTACGATCTACGGTGTAGATCGTTTCGGGATTTCAGGTTTCGGAGGTGTTCACCTCTCCTCACTTCCCATCTCCCAAAACATCGATTTCTTCCTGGACAATTAATGGTCTAGATCTCTCTTAGATCGATGGTTATGATCCAATCATGAATTTGTGTTTCATGAATTCTCATGAACTCACCCTTTGACCATTTCAAGTTACGAGTCAGCGAAAGGCTGATCGCCCTCCATGTGTTCTTTCTGATGTACGGTCTTGACTAATTTGGAATTTTGCATATCGCGATTTCCACACTCCTGTGCAACTCCAAAGGGATTTAAAACCCACACACACTTCCCATATATGACGGTCATGAGGGTTCACCTTCCTTCTCGAACAGATCCTAAGGCTCCAGCACTGTTGGTGTGGAGTCCTCTCTTCCTGTGGACATAGACCACATCGACTGCGGTTTAACACACTGCTATACCTCCTGAGCTTATAGGCATGGTCAAGTAACTCCTTGACACTCAAGACCATACCAAGGTCTGAAATTGGCCTTCCAGACCCAGTTTCCCTCGCACTCTTGGTCCAAATACCACTCCACTGGCCCATCTAGGCTTAGTGTCAAAACCTTGGCTCTCATACCAAACTGTAGCACACCTTTTTCTGGCTACCAAGGCTTTTATCGCTCTCTGTTACCAATCTATACACACCTCTTACATAACTCATATAGACATTATATAATCCACCTTCATTTAAGAAAATAAATACATTTAAGCTCAGAGTAAACATATTATTTACTGCTATAATTAACAATCAATAGCATTTAATAATAATTAATACACACAGCGGAATTCATGATAACATAAGCAACACAGTCATGCAAAACATGATTAAAGCATAATCACATACTTATCTTTCAACAGTGGTAGATTCCACCAACCAAGTGCAGGCCTTCCACGAACCTCCCAGCCTTAGACCGCACTACTCATCAAGCTCAGCAGTGGGTCACCCCCGAGCTGGGACTAAGCTCCACCCCAAGGCAAGGAATCCTAGGCTAGGCTGAGGTTACAGGGAAAACAACACACAGATACAAGGACAGGATTCTCTCCCAAGAACCTCTCATGCTCACAACCCACAGACCCTCATTCCCCACATGCCTGTTACACCCCAGGAGTATACACCTTCTTTGTCACCTGGACAGTCCTTCGACTTCTAACCTCCCTTGCCTTGGGTTATAGAAACAGACTAGATCGAAAGTCTTTGGGCTCTGTGGCAGCTACAGGGTTCCTTCTAGGAGTCCTCTCCTTCCTCTGCGCACTCTCTTACCTGGGGAGAATCGCTCACAGGCCAACAAGCCACACACAGTCCAGTACTACGTGGTCACAACAACCCACGGGGGAAAATAGACACAGGATTTCCCAAACTGGTTCAACATTCGCAGGATGGTCTCACGGTGACGACTTCGGAACAGAGATCTTCCACATAGGCTTGATTTCAAGCAGTGGATGCATACGGATTCTCCAGACACAATACAGGATTTTTCGGTTTAAACAGAGGTGAAACCGACTCTTTCAGAATCAATCACAAGCTTCTAGGCTCACAGAATAGAGGTGTACATGGATTTACAGAGCCAAACACAGGTTTTCCAACTGGTTCAACAATGGCGGAATGGTTCAGGGTCACGGCTTCAGGATAGAGCCTCCATGCACGGGTTCGATCAGTCAGACAGAGGATGCACATTGATTATCAAAGACAACACGGGATTTTCGACTCTCAGGAATGCACGAGGATTTCTCTGCAGGGGTCGGGTTGGTTGTACTATCTAGGGCTCCGTACGTGTTCAGGAAATCGGGTAGAATGGAGGAGGAGCCTTCTCACGGCTCATCCTGGTCGTTTTATTCACATGCACCAAGGTTGACACTTGTCACCTATGGAACTGCATGCATTCCACCAGCACGCATCACCCCTGCACATCCTCCCCTTGCCATGAACTTAGGATAAAACATAAAATGCACATGTCTTTTTGGAATAATATTAAAATATTATTCCCAAGGCTTAAGCCCCCTAGGCTCAACACTTATCCCCTTTTCCCACCTTCCAACCCCTAATCCCTTGCCTTCTTTGTGGAAGCTCAGTCCCCCTTCACTCATTCATCGTGGTCGGTCTGCACCTGGCAGTGTTTACAATTTTATTAAATGTTCTGCATACATACAAGTACAAAATCAATCCCTTGGCCTCCAACCCTTAGGCTCTCTGGCCTAACAATCACATAAGCCCACCGACTTATACAAACTTGGCTCACTAGCCTATAACACATATTTACAATTCATTTCATACATCAGATTTACAACTGGGCTCAGCCTTGGGGACATTACACCTGGCCAGAGTTTTCGATGGGAAAGTGACCACCCAATGATACAAAACTGGACTATATACATCCTATTCAAAAACCATATGCAATGGCTCATATTAATTCTTTAGCAATGCAAACAAATCCAATTGTCTCTCAATATTAAGAAGTGCATGTTTTCCACACCAATTGGCATTCTCTTAGGCCATGTGGTATGTAAGGATGGTGTAAATGTAGACATGGAAAAAATTAAAATCATCCTTGACTTGAAGCCACCTGTAAATCATAAACAAATTGAAATCTTCCTCGAACATACTGGGTATTACCAAAAATTTATACACCGCTATTCAGATATCACTTTCCCAATGGATGAGATTCTTTAGAAATAAATTGCGTTCAGATGGAGTCAATACTGCTAAGAGTCATTCGAAATTTTAAAGAAGAAAATGATCGAATCCCCCATACTAAAATTCCTCGATTGGTCGATAAGGTTTCACATCCATGTTGATTCTTCAAATGTTGTTGTCAGGTTGGCTCTAGCACAACCATACGATGACATAATTGACCACCCAAACGCGTATTCCATTCAGAAGTTGAATAAATTATAAATGAATTACTTGGCCATAGAAAGGGAAGCGTTGTCAATGATAT
This sequence comes from Picea engelmannii, assembly GCA_009831015.1. NCBI lineage: Eukaryota > Viridiplantae > Streptophyta > Pinopsida > Pinales > Pinaceae > Picea > Picea engelmannii. The sequence goes on from ML807920.1 coordinate 352,400, forward strand.
TTTCTTTGCAAAAATTCCGACATTACTTACTTGAGAACCCATTCACATTTTTTACAGATCATCGGGCATTAAAATACCTAGTAAATAAACTTGTTCATCAAGGAAAAATATTTTGTTGGTTATTACTATTCCAAGAATTTCAATTCAATATAATCATCTGACCCAGGAAAAGAATGTCAGGATCAACCATCTGTCCCGAATCAATATAGGGGAGGACCTGACTGACATAGAGGAAAACCTTCCATATGCACATCTATTCCGTGTCGAATCAACACCAAAAGATATGGAAGAAATAACACATTTCTTGGAGGAGGGGAAGGCAACTGAAGATATATCATCAAATAAAAAGAAAGTGTTATCTCCAAAATCAACATGATTCGTAATAATAAACGAATTTCTATACAGAATGGGACCTAATGATGTCTTAAGGATATGTTCTCTAGAACATGAAAGAGAATACGTTATCAGTGAGGCACCTGAGGACCAGTTAGGGGGCACTTTTAGGCCGGCACAACAACGTGAAAGATACTTCAGGAAGGTCTGTGGTGGTCGACTCTGCATAAATATTTCTAGGAACATGTCAATAAATATGATAGCTGTCAAAGAATGGATCGACCTCTATGGAAGAATGAAATGCCATTATAGTCAGTCAACCGTAATCGAACATTTGAGATATGGGCCATCGACTTTATCAATCCATTTCCTCAAAGAGAAAGAATAACAAGCATGAAATATATTATCACTATAGTCGAATATGTGACTAAGTGGGAGGAAGCAGAACCAATCGAAACATGCACTAAAGAGGTCAGAAAGAAATTTATTTATGAGAACATAATCACAAGATTTGGATGTCCACTAACACTAATCAGTGACCAAGGGACACATTTTGTAAATGGGATGATCCAAATCTTGCTAAAGAAATTTCTCATTGATCATAGAAGAACGACTAATTACCATCCCCAAGCAAATAGTGTTGTTGAAGCTTTTAATAAGACACTATATAAAGGACTCACTAAGATCTGTGACATCGACAAGAACGACTGGGATGACAAAATTCCTACAGTCTTATGGGAATACATATATGCTTATAAGTGATTGACTGGACATAATCCATTTAAACTTGTCTATGGACAAAAAGTTGTGATCCCACTTCACTTCTAGGAAAACTCAGACAGAGTAGCAATTGTTGCTAAATTCAACCAAGACAGAAGAAGGCATGATCATTTTTTCCAATTGAATAATCTAGAAGAAGGAATATTAATAGAAATGCACCACCAAGAAGTTCAAAAACAACATCAAAAAGCATGGCATGACCGTCATCTAAAAAATAAGGAGATGAAAAATGGCATGGATTAGGGGAAATTTGGTTGAACAATGGTCCTACCAACCCTAATACAAATTCCATGTCATCATGTATGAGCCAATCAAAATATTCTAAAAATCAAAAGAGGTGCATGTCTTATGTAATTTTTTATTATATTATTTGGAAATATATGGAATTTTTTAATAACATAATTTGTTTAACCTAAGCATGATTGTTGGCGAGGCTGCACAAAATTGTCTTGGATATTGAGAGTGAAATAAATATACTAACTGATTTTCCAATATTTTTAATAAATAAGAGATAGTATTATTGAGATTACTTTAATACATTAACACACTTGTGATCACCAACATTAATTAAATTTAATACATATACTAAATAATAATATATAATATACTATAAAAAAATATAACTAAATTTAATATTTATAATAACAAATAATATATAACATATCAAATTATATATTATATTATTATATATTATTATACATTATATATTAAATATTATTATATAGTATATATATTATATATTATATATTATGATTATATGGTTATTTCATGGGAATTTTGGTTCCTGTATGAGAACCAAATCCATGGAATATTCCCAATGGTACTATAGTCATGAAAAGGAATTAAGAGGGATACATGTCAGTATGGGAAATGTCGAGACAGAGTCTAATGGAATAAGAGACATGTATGAGCCTATAAATATGAGAGTCTTGCAAAGAGAAGTGCAGATCTATAGAGATGGTAATGAGAATATTATGAAGGATCATGAATAGATACTTCATAGCTTGAACATGTTGTAGAGGAAAGCCAATAAATACTCTGGCACAAAGCAAGCAACTAGTGCTAGACAAGTGACAACATCCAAATCCTATAGAAGAAGGGATGAGAATGGGAATGGAAGGAAATCAAGGAGCATGAGAAGGATCCATAATTCTCTTGGAAATCCACTAGAATATCTCATGAAAGTTCATATCCAAAGAGCATCCCAAGTGTCTCTCTTGTCAGAAGACAAAGGATAAGGCTTGAGGGAGACATCTTGCAAGGTGAAATCAGGAAAATCAAGCAACCTACATTTAATGGTGAGCATAGGAAGGGAGAAGAGGATGAGGTTTGGATGTTGGAAATGAAGAAATATTTCCATTTGCATGATTATCCCTCTAGGGTAGAAACGAGAATTGAAACCTACCACTTGTAAGGAAAGGCAGCCATGTGGTAGGATCAACTTAAGCAAGCAAAATACCTTGATGAGAAAAAGGTCTCATGGAGGTAGTTCAAAGGATATTTCCAAGATAAATATTTCTTAGAGCATTACTATGAAATAAAGATGAAATATTTCTTTGAACTCAAGTTGAGAAGCATGACAATGGATGAATATGAGAAAATATTCTTTGAATTGTTGAAGTATGTGGACTTCATAAAGGATGAGAAGGTAAAAATCCAAAGGTTTATGAGTGGGTTACCCTCTTTCTACATTTACAAGATACAATATGATAACCCTATGACTTTAGAGAAATCCATAAGGAGAGCAAAACATATTTATGAGTATAGAAGAGGGAGTTCAATCTTCCAAAAGACTTGGAATGAAAAGATGAAGGGTAAAAAAGATCAAAGGAACAAAGGTTTTAAGCCACCATTTTTCAAGAACAATTCTCAAGCAAGTCAACAAGGACATCTGCCCCAAAATGAGCACAAGAAAACATATTCATTTGGGAAAATGCCAAGGAAACAACCTATACAATGTTAGGGATGTGAGGGAAATCACTTATATAGGGACTTCCTTCACAAAGGAGAAAGAATGAGGATTGTCTACAACATCCAAGAGGCAAAAACAATTGAATATATGGGAGGAATCATGCCAAGGATTTATGTATCCTTGGACAACAAGAAAGCAGAGTAACAATCCCCCGTGATTGAAGTGGAAGGTAAGATTCATAACCAGTCCATACCCATTTTAATTGATTCTAGAGCTAGACATAATTACATCAACTCTAACATTGTTGAAATATTTCACTTGCAAAGGAGTAGCATAAGAAATATTGGTTAGCTTAGTTAGTCATAGGGGCTAAGATGTGAACATCATACCATTGGGTTCATATAGCTGCCAAATTGGCATGGATTAGTTGGAAAAACACCATGTTATCCTAGATTGTTACAACAGGACCATAAAATTTCTTGATGAGGGAGGGAAGCAAGGCAAGATTTAAGTCATTTCGAGAGTTGTAGCTGCTAGAGAAATTTTAGTCGTGCCATTGAAAAAGAGTTTTAGTAATGGATGTCAAATTTTTGCAGCCCATATGGAAGAGCATCCATGGATAAAGTGGAAAGTATTGAATACCATCCAGTATTGAGGGATTTTGAAGATGTTTTGGGGGAAATATAGGGATTCCCACCAAAGAGAGACATTTATTTCTCTATTTATTTGGTGTTAGGAGCTACCCCAGTTTCCAAGACACCTTACAAAATGGGAACACCGTAACTGAAAGAATTGTATATGCATCTTGAAGAGTTGTTAAAGAAGGGGTATATATGCCCAATTGTGTCACCTTGGGGAGCCCCAGTTCTTTTTTTGAAAAATATATATGGGATCTTAAGGCCATGTATTTATTTTAGACAAATGCATAAGGTCACCATAAAGAAAAATATATCCTTTTTCAAGGATTAATTATTTATTTGATCAGTTGAAGGGTGAAAATATATTTTCCATGATTTACTTGAGATAATATTATGACCAAGTGAGGATAAATGAAGAGGACATAAAAAATACAACATTCAAGACAAGATATCGGCATTATGAATTTACAATAATGTCATTTGGGCTATTAAATGCCCCAACATTTTTCATGTGTCCGATGAATGGAGTGTCCAGGGAGTACATGAACAAGTTTGTGATTGTCTCCTTAGATGATAATATCATTCACTCAAGGAAAGAAGAAGAGCATGAGCAACATTTGAGAATGTTGTTGTAAGTTTTGAGAGAGCATAAATTGTATGCGAACGTAAGTAAGAGCATCTTTTATCAAGAGAAGATTCACTACTTGGGGAATATTATTTCAACAGATGGGATAGCATTGGATCCCAAGAAATAGAGGCCATTATAGGATGGACAACACTAATAAATGTGACATAGGTCAGAAAAAATACGGGTCTTTTTAGTTAGTACGAAATATTCATAAAAGGGTTTTCAAAGATTGCAAGCCCAATCACTTCTTTGCAAAAGAAGGGAGTGAAATTTTAATGCACTTCCAAGTGTGCAAAGAGTTTTCAGTAGTTGAAAGACATGTTGAAAATTGCACCAATATTAAATATTGTGGATCAAAATGAATATTTTGTAGTGTGCACAGATGCATGCAAGGAAGGGCTCAATGGAGTCCTCACTCAAAAGTATCATGTGGTGTGTTATGAATGTAGAAAACTAAAAGAGCATGAAAGGAACTATGCTACACATGACTTGGAATTAACAACCATTGTACATGTATTAAAAATGTGGAGACATTACCTTATGGGGAGAATATTTGAGCTGAGGAAAAACCATTGTGGTCTGAAGCATTTGTTTGGACAACCAACATTAAATGTCATAAAAACTAGATCACTATAATTTCTAAGTGAATATGACTTTGAAATTAAGCATATAAAAGGCAAGGAAAATTAGGTGGTTGACGCACTTAGTAGAAGAGCTCATGAAATGCATATTTCATCCATCATCATGTTCAACACAAATTTAAAGGAAAAAAATTTAGAGGTTGCAAATTCAAACCAACAATATATAAAAATAAAAGAGACATTACAACAAGGAACTTAACAACAAAAAATTAATTATTACGAGTTAAAAGAGGATGGAATCATCATGTACAAAGGAAAAATATATGTCAAATTCCAAAGAGATGAAAAATATAATGTTGAGGGAAATGCATAATGTGTCATATGTTGGGAACCTAGGATATCAAAAAATAATTGCAGTTGTAAGAAGCCAATCATTTTGGCTAGGAATGAAGAAAGAAGTGGCTAATTACATATCTAAGTGTCTAGAATGCCAAAAATTGAAGACATAGAATAAACATCCAACGAGGATGTTACATCCATTACCCATTCTTGAGTGGGAATGGGAAGTGGTTACAATTGATTTTAATACAAAGTTGTCTAGAACAATGAAGCAACATGATTCCATCATTATGGTGGTGGATAATTTAACAAAACTTGTACATTTTATTCCTATAAATAATACACACAAAGAAACAAACATTGCAGATATTTACATGAAGGAAGTTTCTAGAATACATGGAGTGCCTAAGGAAGTAGTTTCAGACAAAGATCCAAACTTTACCTCCAAATTTTAGAAAGGTTTGTTCAAAGGATTTGGAACAAATTTAAATTTCAATAAAGTGTATCACCCATAGATAGATGGAAAAATAGAGAGAACCAACAAAATAATTGAATACATGCTCATAATGTGTGTGATGGACCAGGCATCAATGTGGGAAGACTACATCCACTTAGTAGAGTTTTCTTACAATAATGGGTATCTTCCTCATTAAAAATGATCCCAATTGAAGCATCGTATCACAGGAAGTGTAACACACCAATGAGTTGGGATAACCCAGCAGAAAGAGATATCATTGGGCTAGATTTGTTGCGGGAAATGGAAGAGAAGATGACAAAGATCAAGCAGAATTTAAAGGCTTCCTAGGACAGATAGAAAATTTATGCAAACAAGAACAAATATTTTAGAGATTTTAAAGTGGAGGAACATGTTTTCCTAAAAGTCAAAGGGAAAATAAGTTTGATAAGATTGTGTTGTAGCCCAAAATTGGCAACAAGATATTGTGGATTTTTTGAAATATTAGAGAAAATAGGGTTAGTTGCATACATGCTAGCATTTCCTGCATCCATGAGAGTGCATAATGTATTTCATGTGTCATTATTAAATAATTATGTGTCTAACTCTAACTACATAATTCAATGGATTATGATCAAAGTGGAAAACGAAGGGGATTTCTGAGTGGAACCGGTACGCATCCTGGACCAAAAATTCAAAGTGCTCTAGAACAAGGCCATAGGGATAGTAAAGGTTCAATAGACCTGATATGGTACTGAAGGTGCAACATGGGAGCATGCAGAAACTATGTGGGAGGAATGCCCACAAATTGTTTTCCAATTTTGAAGAAAAAAAAAGATAAAAATGTCAGACTCATTTTTGGGAAGCTAGAGTTCTCGAACCACATATTATAATTATTGGTCACCTACGATGATAGCCTTGGTAAAATAATGACGCAGTCCGATGGACTGAGGGCAGTGAAGGGGGCACATTCCTTGGCTCAACGGGTTGAGAAGAATAAGATATTATGGTTGGAACTGTTGTTGGGGAGTAAACATATTGCATAATTTTATTTTTCGAAAATTATGATGTAAATTTGTATATGTATTTTGGCATGGTGTTGTGTACAAAGGATGGTGCACAATTGTAGGGGAAAGGGAGTGTAACATCCCCCTATAATCCCTAGTTTAATTAATGTATAATGCAAATATGAATGTGGTTATTGCCAAACAATGTAATATGTGAAATGTATTTTTTTATTTTAATAAAATTAAAGTGATGCTAGATGTTGGGAATATGGACAAAGATGGGGGCTGATAAATCCACAAGAGAAGCGGAAATGACTAGGGAGTGTCTAAGAGGGGCCCAAGAAAGAAATGGTTTGTGGGTATTAATCCAAACCCATATTTCTGAATTTTGTTAACTTTTGGGCCAACCATCTATTTTATGTTTGAGTTTATGAGAACCCAGTCATTGAATACCTATCAGGGGTTGGGTGTAGAAGTCACATCCCATAGTTATTAGAATCATGGGGTTGAAGGACAATCAACATTGGGAAGAGTGTGTAGTCAATTGTCTTGGGAAAATAGAGGAAATTCGTATGAGGACATTAGGCAGTTTTTTACATTCAGTTTTGCATGAACAATAAGCAGGAAGGTAGGGGAAAATAACATTGAATCTAGACCAAGAAGGATGGTTGAATTATGGAGAATGTTGGATTGTTTTTGGAGCATTTTGGAGTTGTAAATTGAAGAGCTAGGTTGTCAGGCCTGAAGAGTGAACTCCTGAGTGAATTGCACTATAACAACAAGTGTTGTTTTTTTTTCTTGGTATTTTTCCTGACAGCGAGTTCCCAACAGAGATATTCCTTGTTACCTATGCTAAAGAGACCCTGATAAATGAATGGGATGCCTGATGGACTGAGAACAGAGAAGGGGTACATTCCTTGGGTTGGGTAGGTCAAGAGGAAGAGAGCTGGAGGAAATTTGGGATAGTTGTAGGAGAATACCAGTGGATTGTGAAGTATTGAGTTGTGAGTGGACTGTGAGAGTCACCCTTTTTCTATGGATTCTTATCCCCATATCATGGGTAACTTGTTGTTGATATTTGGAACAACAAGTCTATGGTTGGGTGGAACATCCTCCCCAAGTAGTTTGTTGCAAAAACTTTCTTTTAGAGAAAAGTGTTTATCTATTATCTGAGTTTCTTATGAGTCTTATGGCTGTGCAATTTACTCTACGAATGATAATGGTTTTGTGTGTTGTTATGGATTATTTATTAGTTACATTCATATACATTTAGAAAGATGTAGATGCATTTAATTATGGGTATTAGAATCTAGTTAATTATGTGTATAAATTGTGGTTGGTAAGCTACAAGAAAAGAATTTAATAGAAATTTTTGGATTTTTATGTGTATTTCACATAGTAATGTTAGTGAGTTAAGCTCACGTACACGATTGTTTTTTATTGGATTATAAATTTTGAATAAATTTGATAGATTAAATTTTCTTTAATTGTCACGATTTACTTAAAAAAAATTATTTATATAAATGAGATGTTATAATTATTTTTTTTTGTCTTTTGGATATTATATTACAATTAATTGATAAAAGTTTGAAATATATTCAAAAATTTAAATATTTCTTTTTATTATTATTATTTTATCCATTAATTGATTACTCAATGAATATATAAAATATATTATATAGTAAATATGTTTGAAATATCAATAAAATATTATAATATATTTATTTTATAACTTTTGATTTTACAATTATGATGATGATTCACTTATAGCCATAATTGGTTTATCAAGGTAAGAGATTACTTAGATTTCTTTAGTATTTTATTTCAAAAAACATTAAGAGATGTGTTCCAAAATCACCATACTTTTGTGACAAATATTTTGAAATTGTGATCTAATTTCGGTATATGGAGGCACTCTAGGGGTGTTTTTCATATTCAACTCTCTTAGTGTCACAAAGATGACATATTATTGTGTCTTGCTGTGTTTTGTGAATTGTTCAATGCTTCCTCCAAGATAATGTTGTCATATAAGAAAGTTTTTGAATTTGATTATCTTAATCTTGATTTTTTGAATATTCACAATCATACCATTACTAGAGCACAAGTCCTTGAAGATTCATAGATGCTTATCAAAATCATAAGAATTCATTTCCATAAGAGAAATAAAATCTCATTCTTTATATAAAAATTTATATATTAATACAAAATAAATATATATTATACAATTTTTTAACTAATATAGAAAACTATTTTTTCTAATTCAACACCAACAATAACTCTCAACTCACATGTTTTTTTCTCTCCCCCCGGAAAAGTAGTTTCGTTGTTATTCAATATTGAATCAAAGGAAACATCCCAAAATACAAATAATTCTATATATTCTTTGAGACAATCCAAAAAGAACTATGTCCTTCATACTATTTTGTTACATACCACATAATTATAAGTCTCTAACACTGTCCTCACTGGTAATAAACCTTACAAAAGATTAAATTTTCAAAAATTTACAAAAACGTGATGATGTTCTTGACAAAAAAAAAGGAAACCAATTGTCCTTAGACTTAGAAGATATAAATTGACCATAGTTGATCATAGAATCCTTGTAGACCTCCTTGAAATGGAGCCACCCAGGTTGCTTCTCCAGTGCTAGTTTTGAAAGGGAGTCTGCCATTGAATTGAATTGTCTATGGACATGTAGACC
>ML807920.1:361872-379082 GCA_009831015.1 Picea engelmannii
CACTTTCTTCCATAAAGTGCTTCAAATTGGCTCATCTTCAACGATCCATGATACCCATTATTGTAGGAAAATTTTACCAAATGGAGGTAGTCTTCCCACCTTGATGGTTTATCCATCACATACATTCTCAGTATGTCTTCTATTACCCCGTTCACCCTCTCTATCTGACCATCAAACTCAGGATGATATGTTGTACTAAAGTTCAAATTCGTTCTGAATCCTTTGAACAGTCCTTTCCAAAAATTTGAAGTGAATTTCAGGTCCCTATCAGACACAATTGTCTTAGGAATTCTGTGCAAGCGTGCAACTTCTTTTAAAAAGATATCAACAACATCTAGTGCCTTGTGCGTGGTTTTCAGTGGAATAAAATGGGAATCTTTAGTAAGCTTGTCTGCCACCACCATGATTGAATCATGTTGCTTTCTTGTTCTGGGTAGTCCGGTGATAAAATCCATTGTTACCACATCCCATTTCCATTCAGGAATGGGTAAAGGCTACAACAACCCTGCTGGGTGCCTATGCTCAAACTTAACCTTCTGGCACTCCATACATTTGGAGATGTATTCATTGATTTATTTCTTCATACCCAACCAAAAATAATGACTTTTGACTGCTGCCATAGTCTTTTGATATCCAATATGTCCAGCATAAGCCACGTTATGCATTTCTTTTAGAATTGCTAGATTCAATTCTTGGACATTGGGTACATACACTCTGTTTTTATACAGAAGTAAGCCATCAGTTCCCAAGGTGTAACTTCCCTGGATCTATGGTCTCTCACGCTATTGTAGCTTTGCTATCAGACCTCTGTACTACAAATCAACATTTGCAGCTTCCATAATTCTATCCTTAATCTCAGTCCTGTACATGCTACTGGCTGTAGCATGTAATTCATGCACTTTTCTGCTAAGTGCATCAACCACCTTATTTTATTTCCCTTTGATATGCTTGATATCAAAGTCATATTCACACAGAAACTCCAGCCATCTGGTTTGCCTGGCATTTAAAGTCGGCTGGTCAAATAAATATTTCAGACCATTGTGGTCTGTTCTTAATTCAAATCTCCTTCTCGTGAGGTAATGTCTCCATATCCTCAATGCGTGGACGATTGCTGCCAGCTCTAAATCATGAGTGGCATAATTCCTTTCATGCTCTTTCAGCTTTCGGGAGTCATAAAAAATTACAAATCCCTCTTGGCTGAGAACTCCTCCCATCCCCTCCTTACATGCATCTGTGCACACCACAAAATTCATATTTGGATATGAAATATTTAGGATTGGAGCGTTGGTTAATAGTTGCTTCAATCGCTGGAAGCTGCTCTCACATTATTCAGTCCACTGAAACTTCTTCTCCTTCCTTTGTAAGGAAGTGATAGAATGAGATATCCTTGATAATCTGGCTATAAACCTTCTATAGTAGCCTTCCAGACCCATAAAAGATCTAACTTCTGCCACATTCCTTGGTGCTGACCATTCTCAAATGGCCTCAACCTTTTCAGGATCCACAATGATCCCTTCCTTTGATATAATGTGCCCCAAGTAATGAATCTGCCTTTGATAAAATGAGCACTTGCTCAGTTTTTCTTATAGTTGGTGTTCTCTCAACACCTGCAACACCATTCTCAGGTGTTGCTCATGTTCTTCCTCTGTCTTGGAATACACCAAGATATCGTCCAGGAACACTATGACAAACTTGTCTAAATAATCTTTGAACACTCCATTCATTAAGAACATGAAAACAACAGGTGCATTTGTCAGTCAAAACGGCACCACTGTGAATTCATAATGACCGTACCTTGTTCTAAAGGCAGTCTTGCTAATTTCCTCATCATTTATTCTGACTTGGTGATATCCAGATCTGAGATCTATTTTTGAAAATATTTCCGCATCCTTCAAGTGATCAAAAAGATCATCGATCCTTGGCAGAGGATACTTGTTCTTGACAATTACCTTATTCAATTGCCGGAAATCAATTCACAACTTCAACATCCCATCTTTCTTCTTCACGAATAGGATCAGGGCTCCCCAAGGTGACACACTGGGGTGAATGTATCTCTTCTTTAGTAGCTCTTCGAGCTGCAATTGCAACTCTTTCAGCTCTAGCGTACTCATTCTACAAGGATCCTTCGAAACTGGAGTTGCTCTAGGCATCAAATTTATAGAAAAATCGATGTCCCTCTTCGAAGGTAGTCCAGGTACCTCCTGAAATACGTCCTTGAACTCTTTGAGTAACTCGTGGTCTTCCAGATTTGAGACTACATCTCGGGATGCTTCTTCCACCCGAGTTGCAAATAATTGACATCCTTTCCGGTAACATTTCTTCAGCTGCATAGCTGAGATTTCCCTAACATCCATGGCTCTAGGAATTCCTTGGACTGTTACCTGATTTCCCTCTTCGTTTAGGCATGTAAACTGCTTGTTACAATAGTCCAGAAGAGCATGGTGTTGGTCCAACCAGTCCATCCCAATTAAGCAATCGTATGAGCCTAAAGGCAGAATGTTCAATTCAGCCTTAGTGCTCATTCCTTTCATGTCTACTGAACAGGATTTAACCAATTCAGTGACCTTCTTTTTGGTTCCTATGTCCAACTTCACTAGCCAAGACTTTTCATGTTTTCTTCTTGTTAGATGCAAACTGTCCACCACTCTAGGATCTACATAACTATGGCTAGCCCCTGAATCAATTAAAATAATTAGTGGTCGGTTGTTAATCATACCTTCCACTTCAATCATGTGCGATTGAAATTCTTCTTGCTTGTTGTCCAAGGCTGCGTAGATCCTCGACATTTTTCTCCCCATATCCTCCACTGTTTCAGCTTGCTGAACAGTATGAACAGTTCTCACTTTACCATTTTTATGGGGACAATCTCTATACTTGTGGTTTCCTTTACAGCCCCAACACTGAATGGGCGTCTTTCTCTGTCTTTGTGCTCCCTCTTCAGTCATTCTCAGCTCTCTAAATGATGGTTGTCCCTGAAGACTGTTTCTGAAAAAGGAAGGCTTGTTTCCCTTCTGCCTCTATTCCTTCTTAAACTTCCTCTGATCATTCCAAGCCTTCTGAAGGATAGGCCTTTCTCCTTGTTGTTCATACAAGCATTTCACCCTTCTTATTGTTTCTTCCATAGTCTTAGGATCGTCATACTGAATATTTTCACCCATGGAAGATGGTAGTCCACTCAGATATCTTTGAATCTTGATAGCCTCATCTTTGATGAATGGGACATATTTCAGTAGTTCCAGAAAACTTCATTCATACTCATTAATAGTCATGCTGCCTAGCTTGAGTTCAAAGAACTCCTTCATCTTTCTATCATAGTACCTTTTAGTTAGGTATTTCTTCTCGAAATACCTCTTAAATTCCTTCCAAGTGACCTCTTTCTCTATGATGTGTTGCACCTGCACAAACTGATCCCACCACATGGATGCTTTTCCTTTCAGTTGATACATTGCAATTCTTCCTTCTGCATGGGTGGAATAATTCTGTAGTTGGAAATATTTCCTCATGCCAAGCAACCATGTCTCAACATCTTCCTCCTTCTTATGTTCTCCATCAAATGTTGGAGGCTTAATCTTGTTCATCTCCCCTTTCAATTCATCCTTTCCAGATTTTCGGTGCTTTCTGGTAGGGGACGGGCTTGAACTACTGTGTGTTTCCTTACCAGAATGCTTCGAGGAGAGACGATAATGTCTACTACCACTCCTCGATCTTCTTCTCCTCTCAGGGGTTCTGACACTTCTTGATCTGCTTGTGTCACTCTATTTTTCCAATTTATTTTCTATTCTTTCCAGGTTCTTCAAAATTTTTAAGTTGAATTCACCCTGTCGATCCCTGATTTTCATGAGCTTTTGGCTATCATCTAGGCGGGCCTGGGAACCTTTCTGCAACTTTTCAATGAGTTTTATCATGTGTCCCTCTTTATCTATCTCTTTTCTGTGCCCATTAGAGTTTGTTCCTTCGACTCCCAGGTTGACATCCTTTCCTTCTCTTTCGTCTTCTATTTCGGAGGCAATCTGCACCTCTTCCAATTCCATACTCGGCGTCAGTTTTCGGTTGTCCTAACACTCGTTGAATTCTGCACACACAGCGTGCAGTCAACCGAAGTTTGTCAGGCCCTTAAATCTTCAAGAAAACTTACAACATTCATAAGACAACGTGAACAAGAAAAAAGTTTTGACTTCACAAGTTTTCTGAGCTCTGTCCGGCTCTGAAAATTCCGGGACTTCGAAACTTTGGAATTTGAGTCCACGAAGATCCAACAGTTAAATCTTCGTAACCAAAGTCACCCTTTCACAACTCAGGATCTCGCGAGTTCATGAGTCGAAGACCCTCAACTCTTTTCCTCCAAACGTCGATACCCGAGATGCGATGCGGGTATGGCTCCCTCCTCGCTAGCGCCTGCTACGCATGACCGTAGGCTAGGGCTAAGTGCTAGCTCTTCTTCGCCAACTTGCGACTTTGCAAGTTGGAGTGTTGAGCCTTCATGCTCCTCCTTTGCAAATTCCAAAATCACAAATTACTTTATTCTCTGGGCCCACAGCACAGTTGTCATCCTTTTCCACAGTGGCACATGGTACATTCAAGAGGGTCCACATCACCTTTGGTGACGTCTTCGGGTCCCACCACTCTCACCTGCATTCTCGACTCACTGGCACATGGTATGCATTCATGCACCCACGTCCATTCCAAGCAAGGAATCCAACGGTCAGATCCCCTCCTCAGATCAACAGCGTAGATCTTTTCGGTATTTCGGGGTTTCGGGCATCGGGAGTTCGTGCACCCCACATATCGAACTTCCATCGGCCTAAATCCAAAAATTTATGGTTTACTCCTTCGCCGAATCAGATGGTCAACTACCTTCCTACGATCTATGGTGTAGATCATTTCGTGATTTCAGGTTTCGGAGGTGTTCACCTCTCCTCACTTCCCATCTCCCAAAACATCGATTTATTCCTGGACATTTAACGGTCTAGATCTCTCTTAGATCGATGGTTATGATCCAATCATGAATTTTTGTTTCATGAATTCTCATGAACTCACCCTTTGACCATTTCAAGTTACAAGTCAGCAAAAGGCTGATCGCCCTCCATGTGTTCTTTCTGATGTACGGTCTTGACTAATTTGGAATTTTGCATATCGCGATTTCCACACTCCTGTGCAACTCCAAAGGGCTTTAAACCCCACACACACTTCCCATATATGACGGTCATTAGGGTTCACCTTCCTTCTCGAACATATCCTAAGGCTCCAACACTGTTGGTGTGGAGTCCTCTCTTCCTGTGGACATAGACCACATCGACTGCGGTTTAACACACTGCTATACCTCCTGAGCTTATAGGCATGGTCAAGTAACTCCTTGACACTCAAGACCATACCAGGGTCCGAAATTGGCCTTCCAGACCCAGTTTCCCTCGCACTCTTGGTCCAAATACCACTCCATTGGCCCATCTAGGCTTAGTGTCAAAACCTTGGCTCTGATACCAAACTGTAGCACACCTTTTTCTGGCTACCAAGGCTTTTATCGCTCTCTGTTACCAATCTATACACACCTCTTACATAACTCATACAGACATTATATAATCCACCTTCATTTAAGAAAATAAATACATTTAAGCTCAGAGTAAACATATTATTTACTGCTATAATTAACAATCAATAGAATTTAATAATAATTAATACACACAGCGGAATTCATGATAACATAAGCAACACAATCATGAAAAACATGATTAAAGCATAATCACATACTTATCTTTCAACAGTGGTAGATTCCACCAACCAAGTGCAGGCCTTCCACGAACCTCCCAGCCTTAGACCGCACTGCTCATCAAGCTCAGCAGTGGGTCACCCCTGAGCTGGGACTAAGCTCCACCCCAAGGCAAGGAATCCTAGGCTAGGCTGAGGTTACAGGGAAAACAACACACAGATACAAGGATGGAATTCTCTCCCAAGAACCTCTCATGCTCACAACCCACAGACCCTCATTCCCCACATGCCTGTTACACCCCAGGAGTATACACCTTCTCTGTCACCTGGATAGTCCTTCGACTTCTAACCTCCCTTGCCTTGGGTTATAGAAACAGACTAGATCGGAAGTCTTCGGGCTCTGTGGCAGCTACAGGGTTCCTTCTAGGAGTCCTCTCCTTCCTCTGCGCACTCTCTCACCTGGGGAGAATCGCTCACAGGCCAACAAGCCACACACAGTCCAGTACTACATGGTCACAACAACCCACAGGGGAAAATAGACACAGGCTTTCCCAAACTGGTTCAACATTCGCAGGATGGTCTCACGGTGATGACTTCGGAACAAAGATCTTCCACATATGCTTGATTTCGAGCAGTGGATGCATACGAATTTTCCAGACACAATACGGGCTTTTTCAGTTTAAACAGAGGTGAAACCGACTCTTTCAGAATCAATCACAAGCTTCTAGGCTCACAGAATAGAGGTGTACATGGATTTACAGAGCCAAAAACAGGTTTTCCAACTGGTTCAACAATGGCAGAATGGTTCAGGGTCACGGCTTCAGGACAGAGCCTCCATGCACGGGTTCGATCAGTCAGACAGAGGATGCACATTGATTATCAAAGACAACATGGGATTTTCGACTCTCAGGAACGCATGAGGATTTCTCTGCAGGGGTCAGGTTGGTTGTACTATCTAGGGCTCCGTACGTGTTCAGGAAATCGGGTAGAATGGAGGAGGAGACTTCTCACGGCTCATCCTGGTCGTTTTATTCACATGCACCAGGGTTGACACTTGTCACCTATGGAACTGCATGCGTTCCACCATCACGCATCACCCCTGCACATCCTCCCCTTGCCAGGAACTTAGGATAAAACATAAAATGCACATGTCTTTTTGGAATAATATTAAAATATTATTCCCAAGGCTTAAGCCCCCTAGGCTCAACACTTATCCCCTTTTCCCACCTTCCAGCCCCTAATCCCTTGCCTTCTTTGTGGAAGCTCAGTCCCCCTTCACTCATTCATCGTGGTCGGTCTGCACCTGGCAGTGTTTACAATTTTATTAAATGTTCTGCATACATACAAGTACAAAATCAATCCCTTGGCCTCCAACCCTTAGGCTCTCTGGCCTAACAATCACATAAGCCCACCGACTTATACAAACTTGGCTCACTAGCCTATAACACATATTTACAATTCATTTCATACATCAGATTTACAACTGGGCTCAGCCTTGGGGACATTACACCTGGCCAGAGTTTTCGATGGGAAAGTGACCACCCAATGATACAAAACTGGACTATATACATCCTATTCAAAAACCATATGCAATGGCTCATATTAATTCTTTAGCAATGCAAACAAATCCAATTGTCTCTCAATATTAAGAAGTGCATGTTTTCCACACCAATTGGCATTCTCTTAGGCCATGTGGTATGTAAGGATGGTGTAAATGTAGACATGGAAAAAATTAAAATCATCCTTGACTTGAAGCCACCTGTAAATCATAAACAAATTGAAATCTTCCTCGAACATACTGGGTATTACCAAAAATTTATACACCGCTATTCAGATATCACTTTCCCAATGGATGAGATTCTTTAGAAATAAATTGCGTTCAGATGGAGTCAATACTGCTAAGAGTCATTCGAAATTTTAAAGAAGAAAATGATCGAATCCCCCATACTAAAATTCCTCGATTGGTCGATAAGGTTTCACATCCATGTTGATTCTTCAAATGTTGTTGTCAGGTTGGCTCTAGCACAACCATACGATGACATAATTGACCACCCAAACGCGTATTCCATTCAGAAGTTGAATAAATTATAAATGAATTACTTGGCCATAGAAAGGGAAGCGTTGTCAATGATATTTTCTTTGCAAAAATTCCGACATTACTTACTTGAGAACCCATTCACATTTTTTACAGATCATCGGGCATTAAAATACCTAGTAAATAAACTTGTTCATCAAGGAAAAATATTTTGTTGGTTATTACTATTCCAAGAATTTCAATTCAATATAATCATCTGACCCAGGAAAAGAATGTCAGGATCAACCATCTGTCCCGAATCAATATAGGGGAGGACCTGACTGACATAGAGGAAAACCTTCCATATGCACATCTATTCCGTGTCGAATCAACACCAAAAGATATGGAAGAAATAACACATTTCTTGGAGGAGGGGAAGGCAACTGAAGATATATCATCAAATAAAAAGAAAGTGTTATCTCCAAAATCAACATGATTCGTAATAATAAACGAATTTCTATACAGAATGGGACCTAATGATGTCTTAAGGATATGTTCTCTAGAACATGAAAGAGAATACGTTATCAGTGAGGCACCTGAGGACCAGTTAGGGGGCACTTTTAGGCCGGCACAACAACGTGAAAGATACTTCAGGAAGGTCTGTGGTGGTCGACTCTGCATAAATATTTCTAGGAACATGTCAATAAATATGATAGCTGTCAAAGAATGGATCGACCTCTATGGAAGAATGAAATGCCATTATAGTCAGTCAACCGTAATCGAACATTTGAGATATGGGCCATCGACTTTATCAATCCATTTCCTCAAAGAGAAAGAATAACAAGCATGAAATATATTATCACTATAGTCGAATATGTGACTAAGTGGGAGGAAGCAGAACCAATCGAAACATGCACTAAAGAGGTCAGAAAGAAATTTATTTATGAGAACATAATCACAAGATTTGGATGTCCACTAACACTAATCAGTGACCAAGGGACACATTTTGTAAATGGGATGATCCAAATCTTGCTAAAGAAATTTCTCATTGATCATAGAAGAACGACTAATTACCATCCCCAAGCAAATAGTGTTGTTGAAGCTTTTAATAAGACACTATATAAAGGACTCACTAAGATCTGTGACATCGACAAGAACGACTGGGATGACAAAATTCCTACAGTCTTATGGGAATACATATATGCTTATAAGTGATTGACTGGACATAATCCATTTAAACTTGTCTATGGACAAAAAGTTGTGATCCCACTTCACTTCTAGGAAAACTCAGACAGAGTAGCAATTGTTGCTAAATTCAACCAAGACAGAAGAAGGCATGATCATTTTTTCCAATTGAATAATCTAGAAGAAGGAATATTAATAGAAATGCACCACCAAGAAGTTCAAAAACAACATCAAAAAGCATGGCATGACCGTCATCTAAAAAATAAGGAGATGAAAAATGGCATGGATTAGGGGAAATTTGGTTGAACAATGGTCCTACCAACCCTAATACAAATTCCATGTCATCATGTATGAGCCAATCAAAATATTCTAAAAATCAAAAGAGGTGCATGTCTTATGTAATTTTTTATTATATTATTTGGAAATATATGGAATTTTTTAATAACATAATTTGTTTAACCTAAGCATGATTGTTGGCGAGGCTGCACAAAATTGTCTTGGATATTGAGAGTGAAATAAATATACTAACTGATTTTCCAATATTTTTAATAAATAAGAGATAGTATTATTGAGATTACTTTAATACATTAACACACTTGTGATCACCAACATTAATTAAATTTAATACATATACTAAATAATAATATATAATATACTATAAAAAAATATAACTAAATTTAATATTTATAATAACAAATAATATATAACATATCAAATTATATATTATATTATTATATATTATTATACATTATATATTAAATATTATTATATAGTATATATATTATATATTATATATTATGATTATATGGTTATTTCATGGGAATTTTGGTTCCTGTATGAGAACCAAATCCATGGAATATTCCCAATGGTACTATAGTCATGAAAAGGAATTAAGAGGGATACATGTCAGTATGGGAAATGTCGAGACAGAGTCTAATGGAATAAGAGACATGTATGAGCCTATAAATATGAGAGTCTTGCAAAGAGAAGTGCAGATCTATAGAGATGGTAATGAGAATATTATGAAGGATCATGAATAGATACTTCATAGCTTGAACATGTTGTAGAGGAAAGCCAATAAATACTCTGGCACAAAGCAAGCAACTAGTGCTAGACAAGTGACAACATCCAAATCCTATAGAAGAAGGGATGAGAATGGGAATGGAAGGAAATCAAGGAGCATGAGAAGGATCCATAATTCTCTTGGAAATCCACTAGAATATCTCATGAAAGTTCATATCCAAAGAGCATCCCAAGTGTCTCTCTTGTCAGAAGACAAAGGATAAGGCTTGAGGGAGACATCTTGCAAGGTGAAATCAGGAAAATCAAGCAACCTACATTTAATGGTGAGCATAGGAAGGGAGAAGAGGATGAGGTTTGGATGTTGGAAATGAAGAAATATTTCCATTTGCATGATTATCCCTCTAGGGTAGAAACGAGAATTGAAACCTACCACTTGTAAGGAAAGGCAGCCATGTGGTAGGATCAACTTAAGCAAGCAAAATACCTTGATGAGAAAAAGGTCTCATGGAGGTAGTTCAAAGGATATTTCCAAGATAAATATTTCTTAGAGCATTACTATGAAATAAAGATGAAATATTTCTTTGAACTCAAGTTGAGAAGCATGACAATGGATGAATATGAGAAAATATTCTTTGAATTGTTGAAGTATGTGGACTTCATAAAGGATGAGAAGGTAAAAATCCAAAGGTTTATGAGTGGGTTACCCTCTTTCTACATTTACAAGATACAATATGATAACCCTATGACTTTAGAGAAATCCATAAGGAGAGCAAAACATATTTATGAGTATAGAAGAGGGAGTTCAATCTTCCAAAAGACTTGGAATGAAAAGATGAAGGGTAAAAAAGATCAAAGGAACAAAGGTTTTAAGCCACCATTTTTCAAGAACAATTCTCAAGCAAGTCAACAAGGACATCTGCCCCAAAATGAGCACAAGAAAACATATTCATTTGGGAAAATGCCAAGGAAACAACCTATACAATGTTAGGGATGTGAGGGAAATCACTTATATAGGGACTTCCTTCACAAAGGAGAAAGAATGAGGATTGTCTACAACATCCAAGAGGCAAAAACAATTGAATATATGGGAGGAATCATGCCAAGGATTTATGTATCCTTGGACAACAAGAAAGCAGAGTAACAATCCCCCGTGATTGAAGTGGAAGGTAAGATTCATAACCAGTCCATACCCATTTTAATTGATTCTAGAGCTAGACATAATTACATCAACTCTAACATTGTTGAAATATTTCACTTGCAAAGGAGTAGCATAAGAAATATTGGTTAGCTTAGTTAGTCATAGGGGCTAAGATGTGAACATCATACCATTGGGTTCATATAGCTGCCAAATTGGCATGGATTAGTTGGAAAAACACCATGTTATCCTAGATTGTTACAACAGGACCATAAAATTTCTTGATGAGGGAGGGAAGCAAGGCAAGATTTAAGTCATTTCGAGAGTTGTAGCTGCTAGAGAAATTTTAGTCGTGCCATTGAAAAAGAGTTTTAGTAATGGATGTCAAATTTTTGCAGCCCATATGGAAGAGCATCCATGGATAAAGTGGAAAGTATTGAATACCATCCAGTATTGAGGGATTTTGAAGATGTTTTGGGGGAAATATAGGGATTCCCACCAAAGAGAGACATTTATTTCTCTATTTATTTGGTGTTAGGAGCTACCCCAGTTTCCAAGACACCTTACAAAATGGGAACACCGTAACTGAAAGAATTGTATATGCATCTTGAAGAGTTGTTAAAGAAGGGGTATATATGCCCAATTGTGTCACCTTGGGGAGCCCCAGTTCTTTTTTTGAAAAATATATATGGGATCTTAAGGCCATGTATTTATTTTAGACAAATGCATAAGGTCACCATAAAGAAAAATATATCCTTTTTCAAGGATTAATTATTTATTTGATCAGTTGAAGGGTGAAAATATATTTTCCATGATTTACTTGAGATAATATTATGACCAAGTGAGGATAAATGAAGAGGACATAAAAAATACAACATTCAAGACAAGATATCGGCATTATGAATTTACAATAATGTCATTTGGGCTATTAAATGCCCCAACATTTTTCATGTGTCCGATGAATGGAGTGTCCAGGGAGTACATGAACAAGTTTGTGATTGTCTCCTTAGATGATAATATCATTCACTCAAGGAAAGAAGAAGAGCATGAGCAACATTTGAGAATGTTGTTGTAAGTTTTGAGAGAGCATAAATTGTATGCGAACGTAAGTAAGAGCATCTTTTATCAAGAGAAGATTCACTACTTGGGGAATATTATTTCAACAGATGGGATAGCATTGGATCCCAAGAAATAGAGGCCATTATAGGATGGACAACACTAATAAATGTGACATAGGTCAGAAAAAATACGGGTCTTTTTAGTTAGTACGAAATATTCATAAAAGGGTTTTCAAAGATTGCAAGCCCAATCACTTCTTTGCAAAAGAAGGGAGTGAAATTTTAATGCACTTCCAAGTGTGCAAAGAGTTTTCAGTAGTTGAAAGACATGTTGAAAATTGCACCAATATTAAATATTGTGGATCAAAATGAATATTTTGTAGTGTGCACAGATGCATGCAAGGAAGGGCTCAATGGAGTCCTCACTCAAAAGTATCATGTGGTGTGTTATGAATGTAGAAAACTAAAAGAGCATGAAAGGAACTATGCTACACATGACTTGGAATTAACAACCATTGTACATGTATTAAAAATGTGGAGACATTACCTTATGGGGAGAATATTTGAGCTGAGGAAAAACCATTGTGGTCTGAAGCATTTGTTTGGACAACCAACATTAAATGTCATAAAAACTAGATCACTATAATTTCTAAGTGAATATGACTTTGAAATTAAGCATATAAAAGGCAAGGAAAATTAGGTGGTTGACGCACTTAGTAGAAGAGCTCATGAAATGCATATTTCATCCATCATCATGTTCAACACAAATTTAAAGGAAAAAAATTTAGAGGTTGCAAATTCAAACCAACAATATATAAAAATAAAAGAGACATTACAACAAGGAACTTAACAACAAAAAATTAATTATTACGAGTTAAAAGAGGATGGAATCATCATGTACAAAGGAAAAATATATGTCAAATTCCAAAGAGATGAAAAATATAATGTTGAGGGAAATGCATAATGTGTCATATGTTGGGAACCTAGGATATCAAAAAATAATTGCAGTTGTAAGAAGCCAATCATTTTGGCTAGGAATGAAGAAAGAAGTGGCTAATTACATATCTAAGTGTCTAGAATGCCAAAAATTGAAGACATAGAATAAACATCCAACGAGGATGTTACATCCATTACCCATTCTTGAGTGGGAATGGGAAGTGGTTACAATTGATTTTAATACAAAGTTGTCTAGAACAATGAAGCAACATGATTCCATCATTATGGTGGTGGATAATTTAACAAAACTTGTACATTTTATTCCTATAAATAATACACACAAAGAAACAAACATTGCAGATATTTACATGAAGGAAGTTTCTAGAATACATGGAGTGCCTAAGGAAGTAGTTTCAGACAAAGATCCAAACTTTACCTCCAAATTTTAGAAAGGTTTGTTCAAAGGATTTGGAACAAATTTAAATTTCAATAAAGTGTATCACCCATAGATAGATGGAAAAATAGAGAGAACCAACAAAATAATTGAATACATGCTCATAATGTGTGTGATGGACCAGGCATCAATGTGGGAAGACTACATCCACTTAGTAGAGTTTTCTTACAATAATGGGTATCTTCCTCATTAAAAATGATCCCAATTGAAGCATCGTATCACAGGAAGTGTAACACACCAATGAGTTGGGATAACCCAGCAGAAAGAGATATCATTGGGCTAGATTTGTTGCGGGAAATGGAAGAGAAGATGACAAAGATCAAGCAGAATTTAAAGGCTTCCTAGGACAGATAGAAAATTTATGCAAACAAGAACAAATATTTTAGAGATTTTAAAGTGGAGGAACATGTTTTCCTAAAAGTCAAAGGGAAAATAAGTTTGATAAGATTGTGTTGTAGCCCAAAATTGGCAACAAGATATTGTGGATTTTTTGAAATATTAGAGAAAATAGGGTTAGTTGCATACATGCTAGCATTTCCTGCATCCATGAGAGTGCATAATGTATTTCATGTGTCATTATTAAATAATTATGTGTCTAACTCTAACTACATAATTCAATGGATTATGATCAAAGTGGAAAACGAAGGGGATTTCTGAGTGGAACCGGTACGCATCCTGGACCAAAAATTCAAAGTGCTCTAGAACAAGGCCATAGGGATAGTAAAGGTTCAATAGACCTGATATGGTACTGAAGGTGCAACATGGGAGCATGCAGAAACTATGTGGGAGGAATGCCCACAAATTGTTTTCCAATTTTGAAGAAAAAAAAAGATAAAAATGTCAGACTCATTTTTGGGAAGCTAGAGTTCTCGAACCACATATTATAATTATTGGTCACCTACGATGATAGCCTTGGTAAAATAATGACGCAGTCCGATGGACTGAGGGCAGTGAAGGGGGCACATTCCTTGGCTCAACGGGTTGAGAAGAATAAGATATTATGGTTGGAACTGTTGTTGGGGAGTAAACATATTGCATAATTTTATTTTTCGAAAATTATGATGTAAATTTGTATATGTATTTTGGCATGGTGTTGTGTACAAAGGATGGTGCACAATTGTAGGGGAAAGGGAGTGTAACATCCCCCTATAATCCCTAGTTTAATTAATGTATAATGCAAATATGAATGTGGTTATTGCCAAACAATGTAATATGTGAAATGTATTTTTTTATTTTAATAAAATTAAAGTGATGCTAGATGTTGGGAATATGGACAAAGATGGGGGCTGATAAATCCACAAGAGAAGCGGAAATGACTAGGGAGTGTCTAAGAGGGGCCCAAGAAAGAAATGGTTTGTGGGTATTAATCCAAACCCATATTTCTGAATTTTGTTAACTTTTGGGCCAACCATCTATTTTATGTTTGAGTTTATGAGAACCCAGTCATTGAATACCTATCAGGGGTTGGGTGTAGAAGTCACATCCCATAGTTATTAGAATCATGGGGTTGAAGGACAATCAACATTGGGAAGAGTGTGTAGTCAATTGTCTTGGGAAAATAGAGGAAATTCGTATGAGGACATTAGGCAGTTTTTTACATTCAGTTTTGCATGAACAATAAGCAGGAAGGTAGGGGAAAATAACATTGAATCTAGACCAAGAAGGATGGTTGAATTATGGAGAATGTTGGATTGTTTTTGGAGCATTTTGGAGTTGTAAATTGAAGAGCTAGGTTGTCAGGCCTGAAGAGTGAACTCCTGAGTGAATTGCACTATAACAACAAGTGTTGTTTTTTTTTCTTGGTATTTTTCCTGACAGCGAGTTCCCAACAGAGATATTCCTTGTTACCTATGCTAAAGAGACCCTGATAAATGAATGGGATGCCTGATGGACTGAGAACAGAGAAGGGGTACATTCCTTGGGTTGGGTAGGTCAAGAGGAAGAGAGCTGGAGGAAATTTGGGATAGTTGTAGGAGAATACCAGTGGATTGTGAAGTATTGAGTTGTGAGTGGACTGTGAGAGTCACCCTTTTTCTATGGATTCTTATCCCCATATCATGGGTAACTTGTTGTTGATATTTGGAACAACAAGTCTATGGTTGGGTGGAACATCCTCCCCAAGTAGTTTGTTGCAAAAACTTTCTTTTAGAGAAAAGTGTTTATCTATTATCTGAGTTTCTTATGAGTCTTATGGCTGTGCAATTTACTCTACGAATGATAATGGTTTTGTGTGTTGTTATGGATTATTTATTAGTTACATTCATATACATTTAGAAAGATGTAGATGCATTTAATTATGGGTATTAGAATCTAGTTAATTATGTGTATAAATTGTGGTTGGTAAGCTACAAGAAAAGAATTTAATAGAAATTTTTGGATTTTTATGTGTATTTCACATAGTAATGTTAGTGAGTTAAGCTCACGTACACGATTGTTTTTTATTGGATTATAAATTTTGAATAAATTTGATAGATTAAATTTTCTTTAATTGTCACGATTTACTTAAAAAAAATTATTTATATAAATGAGATGTTATAATTATTTTTTTTTGTCTTTTGGATATTATATTACAATTAATTGATAAAAGTTTGAAATATATTCAAAAATTTAAATATTTCTTTTTATTATTATTATTTTATCCATTAATTGATTACTCAATGAATATATAAAATATATTATATAGTAAATATGTTTGAAATATCAATAAAATATTATAATATATTTATTTTATAACTTTTGATTTTACAATTATGATGATGATTCACTTATAGCCATAATTGGTTTATCAAGGTAAGAGATTACTTAGATTTCTTTAGTATTTTATTTCAAAAAACATTAAGAGATGTGTTCCAAAATCACCATACTTTTGTGACAAATATTTTGAAATTGTGATCTAATTTCGGTATATGGAGGCACTCTAGGGGTGTTTTTCATATTCAACTCTCTTAGTGTCACAAAGATGACATATTATTGTGTCTTGCTGTGTTTTGTGAATTGTTCAATGCTTCCTCCAAGATAATGTTGTCATATAAGAAAGTTTTTGAATTTGATTATCTTAATCTTGATTTTTTGAATATTCACAATCATACCATTACTAGAGCACAAGTCCTTGAAGATTCATAGATGCTTATCAAAATCATAAGAATTCATTTCCATAAGAGAAATAAAATCTCATTCTTTATATAAAAATTTATATATTAATACAAAATAAATATATATTATACAATTTTTTAACTAATATAGAAAACTATTTTTTCTAATTCAACACCAACAATAACTCTCAACTCACATGTTTTTTTCTCTCCCCCCGGAAAAGTAGTTTCGTTGTTATTCAATATTGAATCAAAGGAAACATCCCAAAATACAAATAATTCTATATATTCTTTGAGACAATCCAAAAAGAACTATGTCCTTCATACTATTTTGTTACATACCACATAATTATAAGTCTCTAACACTGTCCTCACTGGTAATAAACCTTACAAAAGATTAAATTTTCAAAAATTTACAAAAACGTGATGATGTTCTTGACAAAAAAAAAGGAAACCAATTGTCCTTAGACTTAGAAGATATAAATTGACCATAGTTGATCATAGAATCCTTGTAGACCTCCTTGAAATGGAGCCACCCAGGTTGCTTCTCCAGTGCTAGTTTTGAAAGGGAGTCTGCCATTGAATTGAATTGTCTATGGACATGTAGACC
>ML807921.1:5739-27999 GCA_009831015.1 Picea engelmannii
CTTTTTCCTTTTGCTGGGATGATATGGCCAAACCTTGCTGGGTGGATAAGGAGACTTATTTTGTTTAAGTAAATATTAAGTATTTTACTATGTAGCATTGAAATTTGTATGAAAGTTGTATTTTCTTTGAGTAAATATTAAGTAATATGTTATACTCTGAATCTACTAACATTTTAGTAGTACATATTGAGTGGGTCTAATGGTTAAGAATATGTGTTTCCTCCTTAGAAGTAATAGGTTCAAATCAACATAACATTCCACTCTAGCATTGAGTGGGTCAACATAGCATTCCACTCTATGCTCTATCTTAAAACTAAGAACCCCCTCCCTGCCTCGTCTTTCCAAGGACAATTTTTGCTCCCCTGCATTCATGAGATCATTGATCACATCTATAAAATCTTAGCCAAAAAGAACACCAAAACTTATTTGAAACCCCATAAAAATCTCAAACAATATTCTAGAAACATCAAAGATACATCTAATTCTCTTCTATCTCAAGGTGTTTACCAAATTCTCTACTCCCATGGTAAATCCTATCTTGGCCAAATTGACAGATCTATCCAAACCACATTTCCCTACTTTTTTAATATCTTTATTTCATTCTAATTTTTTTTATTTCTTTTCTTATCTTAATTTATTTCATATTTCATTTTTATAAAATATTAATTGTTCTTATTAATCACTTTATTTTATTTATTAATTCATATATTTATGAAACATTAATATTACTCATCATAGGGGTGACATGTGTAGGGGAATAATTTTGGATCCCAGATAAAAACTGGAAACTATATTTTCGTGGGGTCTCGGAGAATCCACAAATAATCAAACCGAAGCCTATGCACTCCTACATGATCTTATTTTAGCAATTGAATTGGGAATTAATATCTTGATTGTCATTCGTGATTCAAGAACAATAACTAATTCTTTTAAAACCCCCCTCCTTTGATAGAAATATTGCATCCATTATAGCTCGTTCTCTTAAGGAAGTCAACAACTTCTAAAAAATATGGTTCTATTAGGTTCTTTGGGATCACAATCATCAAGCAAATGCACTAGCCAATGAAGCCAATTCTTTTAAACTTGGGGTGCTTAGAAAAAAAGTGGGTTTGTTCTATCAACCAAATCCTTAATCATCCATATCTCTCAATTGAAGGCTGATCTAAAAATACCAAATGAGTTCTGATACCAATTTGATCCGAAATATCAACAAATTTTGATACCAATTCAACCCGAAAATCCTTAGATGTCAAATAATTCATAAATACACATAAACATCTGACCAGATTCGGGAAATTGAAGATCGACTTGACTATTTGCAAAATATCATGTGAATGTCTTACGTATCCATAAACTTCAATAACTGATAAATATAACTTACAGAAATAATGAGTGCCAAAATAGAGAGAAATAGACCGCTCGTATTAATGCTCAATTGTTAAATTACAATAGACCGCTCTTATTAATGCTCAATTGTCAAATTACAAAATGATCTTTGCAAATGTCAAATTATGAAGACACCCTTCAATTCAACTACTCCAACCCAGAAACAGAGGTCACCATTAAAATCCTCGTGACATTCTGAGAAGAATGAGTATTAACTTAACTATATTTTGAACAGGTACCCAAAAATCCATTTTTGCACGTATAACAAGACTATCGGTCTCATACGTGTCAAACTGATATAATAATTTCATAAACAACACTTTTACACAAAAATAACATCATCGTCATATTCCTCTCGAAATTCTGAGAAAAATGAGTATAAACACCCTATACTTTTCTCGAAGAACTCAATGGCATGTAAAATGAGGAAAATCTAGCATATGAACACCTCTTGCATGCAAATCGATAAAAATATGAACTTGGCATGAACTCCCATGAAACATGCTCCAATATGGCACGAAAACCCATCTCTTGCTTTGGTACATAACTAGGTTTAAGTAGGCTAAAATCGACCTAACCGAGTCCCTTTATTCTCGGGTTGCATTGAATTAATAATAAATAATATTTGTTTGTTTATTTTAACAAACCAACCATATGGAAAAATGGTAGGAGGAAAAATTTAATACTATGGAATATTCATGGATTCCATGGGAGGTTGAGGGTTCTATTCCCTTCGACCCCTTAACAAATTTTATTCTCCCTTAGCCAAATTTGGCCAATTGGAGAGTGCCACACAGGGATGGCGAATCTTACTAATCCTTCATATGCCAACTATAAATGTTTAGCGATATTTTTATAAAAAAATTCAAATTTCCAAGGATTTTATATAGTTTGTATAAAATTTTGATGATTTTTAAGGTAAAATAATTTTGTCCTATAGAATTTGGGCGAATCATTTTTAGAATAGCGAATCTTTTTTTGGGAAAAACCATGGAAAATTAGCCCATGAGCGAAATTTAGCCCCTAAAATCATTCCTGATGCCACATGGCACTCTCTAATTGGTCCTCTTGTATGCATGCATCAACACCCTTCCATGTCACTGCCCATTCACTTTCCACCTGTACTTTCTAATTGTACCTGCCACCCAGATGCCACATCACTGTATAGATGCCACATAATATGTACGAATGACATGTGGCACTTTTTTATTAGTCTGCATGGGGGGCTAAAAATGCCAAAAATTAGTGGCATGTGGCAGCCTCTCATAATTCCACATCATCCTACTAACATCATCATGATTTCATCTATCATTTGTACGGACTTGTACGGACCTGCCACGTGTCAGCCCTGCTTTGACTTTTGACATGTTTGACCAGAACTTTGATCAACCATAACTTCTTCATACAAAATTCGTTTGAGGCGGTTTTTGCACCATTGGAAAGCTATCTCCGATCTCTACACAATGAATTAGTTTTAAAGAGAATTTGATAAATTCAAATTTTGAGCATTTTGGATCCTCCTATCACTTTTAAGCATTTTGGATCCTCTTGGATCACACCTCCCCACTGAAGAACTTTTGGAGCTCCAAAAGTATGTTTTGTTTAGAAATGAAGTGAGAATGTTTTCGCCTCACTTTCCCAGTATCATACATCCTTCATTCTTGGATAACGAGCACCTGACTCACCATAATGATAACGAAAACTAAAACAACATTGTTGACCAAGTTAACCATCCCCTTAAACTCACAAACTTCGTCATTCATTGTTGCAGTAGCCAACAATATTCCACTAATTAGTAATAAAATAAACAACAAAACTGAATATACAAATGTGAAAGCAAATGAACCATCAACATATTTTCCCTTCTTAACAGGAACAACATCAACCAAAGGAATTGTTTTTCTTTCAACCGTAGGCTAGAAATATGGATCCTAGATACTAGCATTAACTAGCATGTGCCCTATAGTGACAACTATAAAATTAGTCTTCATTTGATGATCTCTCACGATGAACTCAATCTCATCCTTGAAAAGATGATACTTGTTTTGTTCCCTTTAGAAATTGGCCTTCCTGTCACACAAGTATGGACTTCCCAAAACCATCCCACAAATGTCAAGTAGAACCACATCTAACTCTACCTCATAAATGAAATTGTATGTGATCTCAAACTGTAACGTGCATTGCTTAGTTACCTGTACCTGAGCATTATCACAAATCCATCCCAAAGGATACAGTCTCAGATGAGGCCTAGTTTCCAATCCCAAATTTTGAACAACTTGCTCTGAAATAAGATTCACTTGTGATCCATTATCAACAAGTGTATCAATCTTAGTGTTCTTTGAGATCACTCGTAAATGAAATAGGTCATTTATTTTCCTTCCATCAGGGATTACATTATCCTTTGTAGAAGAAGTACGTGAACTGAAACTTGCAATAAAATATTTACCTTTGATGCCCATAGTTGTAACTTGGGTTTCATCCTCATAATCTGATCCAAGATCTTGAAATATGGTCATGGCCTTCTCTTTACCCTTTCTAGGCTGGGCCCACTTCGGTTTCAATTCTGGATGCAACTTCCAACAATGCTTCTCATCATGTCCTTTCTTCTCGCAGTGAGAGCATGTAGGCCTCTTCTCTTCATCCTTCTTCATTGTAGTTGTCCTCTTACTCTTCCCTTTTCCCTTCGACTGCTCCTTGAATTCATGTGGCTCCTTTGTCTTATCTTCAATGACATGTTCTCCTTTGTTGGCTTCAATATGTGTAGCTTGTACTGATACTTCGCCAATTTTAGTAGGATTAAACATCAATATAGTATGGTGAAGATATGAGTGCATACCACCAATATAGATTAGAAGAGTCTCAGGAGTATGTAATGGAATTATCAAAGACAATGCCTTCCTCTTAAATTCTTGTGTATAAGCTTGAACATTTTTCCCTTTTCCTTGTCTTAGATATTTCCAAGCAATCATTGATGTTTGCATGTAAGCTAATGGATAAAATTTCTTTTCTAATGTAGTAGTAAATTCAATCCAGGAATAAATGATTTTACCATGTTGAATAAGATCATCTTGTGTCCGACTCTCCCACCATATCAAAGTTGTGTCGCTTAGGAGAAGAGTATCCAACTGAATCTTTGCATTGTCCTATATGATTTTTTGTACTCTGCAATACACTTCAATCTGTTTGACCCAATTATCCAACTTCTCTTCATTCAAATCTCCATCATAAGTAGGTAAATCAAACTTTACATCTAGCTTTAAAAAAGGCATATCATGAGAACGAGAAGATTTCTTAGAATGTTTCTTCCTCTTATGAGAAGAATGTTCACTTCCATCGGAAGAAGATGGTGGTGATGATGATGATGATGATGATGTGAATGAAGGAGGCTCTGGAGGTTCTTCACCTTCTCCTTCTCCTTCAACTTTTACTGTTATTTCAACTGGACCACCTTCATTTTGATGAGGATTTGCTCTTCATCTTTCTAGGTCTTCCCACAATTCCTTCACCATATTTGTCATCTCAAGGAACATCCTTCGAAATTACTTATCAGCCTCAGAAAGAACATCTTCATGCTCCATTTATTTTTTTGGAAATATTTGTCCAATTTTAGGATTAAAGTCTTCAAGCGTTGCTTCACCTTACTTGAACTTGAACCTCGTAAGCATTCACTTGCAAATAAACATCAAAACCATCGTTGATACCACATGATCTAAAAAATACCAAACACGTTCTAATACCAATTTGATCTGAAATATCAACAAACTTTGAGCCAATTCAGCCCGAAAATACTTAGATGTCAATTAGTTCATAAATACACATAAACATCCCGACCAGACTTGGGAAATTGAAGATCAACTTGATTATTTGAAAAATATCACGTGAATGTCTTACTTATCCATAAACTTCAATAATTGGTAAATATAACTTGCGGAAATAATGAGTGCCAAAATAGAGAGAAATAGACCGCTCTTGTTAATGCTCAATTTCCAAATTACAATAAAATGGTCTTTACAATTGTAAAATTATGAAGACACCCTTCAAGTCGTATACTCCAACCCATAAACATAGGTCAACATTAAAATCCTCGCGACATTTTGAGAAGAATGAGTATAAACTTGACTATATTCTGAACAGGTACCCAGAAATCCCTTTTTGCATGTATAATGAGACTATGGATCTCATATATGTCAAACTGAGATAATACTTTCATAAACAACATTTTTACACAAAAATAACATCACCATCATATTCCTCTTGAAATTATGAGAAAAATGATTATAAACACCCTATACCTTTCTCTAAGAACTTAATGACACACAAAACGAGGAAAATATAGCATAGGAACACCTCTTGCATGCAAATTGAGACAAATATGAACTTGGCACAAACTTCCATGCAACATGCTCTAATATGACACAAAAACCCATGTCTTTCTTTGGTCCAAAGCTAGGTTTAAATAGGCTAAAATCGGCCTAACTGAGCCCCTTTATTCTGAGGGTGCATTGAATTAAAATTAAATAATATGTTTGTTTATTTTAACAAACCAACCATATGGAAAAATGGTAGGAGGCATAAAGTTAAGACTATGGAATATTTCCAGATTGCATGGGAGGTCGAGGGTTCTATTTCCTTAGACTCCCTAACAATTTTTTTTCTCCCTTAGCCAAATTTGGTCAATCGAAGAGTGTCGCGTGGCACTCTCTGATTGGTCCACTTGTATGCCTGCATCAACTCCCTACCATATCATTGTCCAATCACCTGCCACATGTACCTTTTGATTGTACCTTCCACCCGAATGCCACACCATCCGTACGGATGAAACATGACACTTTTTTATTGGTCTACATGGGGCCCTAGAAATGTCAAAAATAAGTGACACGTGGTAGCCTCTTATGCTACCATATCATCATGTTGACGTCAACATGACATCATCTGTCAGTTGTACGAACCTGTACGAACATGCCACATGTCATCCCTGCTTTGACTTTTGATGTGTTTGACCAAAACTTTGATCGACCATAACTTCTACATATGAATTCTCTTTGAGGCACTTTTTGCGACGTTGGAAAGTTATCGTCGAGATCTACACAATGAAGTAGTTTTCAAGAGAATTTGAGAAAGTCAAATTTTGAGCATTTTGGATCCTCCTAGATCACTTTTGAGCGTTATGGATCCTCGTGGATCAAGGGCACATATCAAGACATTAATGTACCAACGAATTGCATATGAGGTGCAAAAATATGAAAAAACCTATGTATCTCTCCTTCACATGCCCAAACTTAAATTCAGTTTTTCCTTTGAATGATGCATCGAGGTTTATCACCAAGGTGGTGGGATACTGAATTTCAATCTGGAAGTGTGCATCGATGGAGGGAGCAAGGATTCACTAATTGGAAACAAATTGGAAAGAATCTCCCCCAGCCTGTGGATTACTTAATGGAACTTTTTTCTAAAGGATTTGGGTTCAAACCACATTGGCTTTTAGATTTTCTTCAATGCACTAGATTTTGGAATTTGGGTTCTATGTGTGGGATCTTCAAAACACTAGCTTTTGGAATTTCTCTATGTAATTGAACTTATAGGTTTAGTCCATCCCGAGGTTGCTCTTGGTCCTTGTCCTATTGTTTTTTTGGGAGTTAATTTGAGGGATCTTTTATCCATTGGTGTTCTAGGATTCTTTACATGGGGGTTTGGTTTCTTTGTTCTACATGACATAGGGCTCCTTGGTCTCATCAATTTGTGGGTGATAATTGGTCAAGTGGATTTTTGTAGTTGGGAGTGCAATGGGATTCTTTTGGTGCTTTGGTTTCAAGGTTTTAAGATAAACTCTGATATCATCCTTATCAAGAGTCAGTAGCTTTGTTCTATTTTATGTATTGGTCTCATGGATTATAGGGAAGCCTAAGAAATTCAAAGAGCCCTCTATAGGCATGAAGAGTTCATCCAATGCATTCAAACCTCTATTTTCTCTGTGACATCAAAAGTGCATGAGAATGAACATCATGGAACTTCTCATAATTCCTTAATCATGAACACATAAATACAAAAA
Source organism: Picea engelmannii (assembly GCA_009831015.1). NCBI lineage: Eukaryota > Viridiplantae > Streptophyta > Pinopsida > Pinales > Pinaceae > Picea > Picea engelmannii. Next base: position 13,175 of record ML807921.1, read on the forward strand.
AAACAACAAGTTGACACCCTGGAAGCATAGTGCAAATGCTAAAAAATTTAGTTCTCAATTTCAGCAAAAGTTCTCAATCAACAACCTCCAACTATAGGATGTCTATAAACTCTACAACCTAGTATGACATAGATGTTGTAACATAACGTAATGTTGATAAAGTTGGCAAATGTTGGCTCAAAAGAAATTAATTAATATAAAACAAAATAAATACTAAGCTCAAATCCATCTTAATTCTAGATATATCAAGCACCTAGAGGGATCAAATCCCTTGAGGTGCAAACATTTTTTAGAGCGAAAAACTTGAAGAAAGGTTTGCACCTTGAGATATTTGATCCCTATTGTCACATGATAGATCCAGAATTAAGACAAATCTAATTGATATTTTTTTTTATATTCATTAATTTTCTTGAGATGGCATGTATCGGTGTTACCCATATTACATTATGTTACAAAAGACTATAAAGCAACTCTCTAGGAAATGAGTAAATATGTTGCCTTTCTTCCATGACCTTTTCCAATAATGGACTTAGAGCGACCACAACAACTCGATATTAAACCCTAAAAGTTTGTTTTAGTTCATTATGAAAAATAATAAATAAATAAAATATCAGTCCCTACCATTGCATTTAAAGGGGTAACATGGAATGAAATGCAAAGTTATGTACATAAAATGGCACGCTTAAGTGATCCTTTGGTCTATGTGTCAATTATAAGAGAAATCTTTAAGTCGAAGAATTATAAATTTGCAAAAAGTTGATTGATATTCTAAACTTGATGTTTGTGACATGTAAGCATATTCCTAGAACCTAAACGAAGATATATTCTTTCAACTATTATTGACGTTACCCATGTTCCATACTTGACTTCGCAATCCAACAAATCATTCCATACAAATATATTTTATATCGTTTCCTTTGTTACATAAAGTTGTGAACTAATCATTCGATACAAATATATTTTATATCGTTTAGTTGTGAACAATATCCGCAACTATGTAAGAAGAGAACGAGCAATCTTCTAAAAAAGTTTTCTCAACCAAATACTTTCATTGTATTGAATTATAAAAAATATATGGTTTAAGTGGCATCAAGGCCCACCTAAATGAAATTCCAATGACAAACAGGGATCCTCTAACGTGGTCAGTTTTATATGTGATGTGGTTAACATGTTCAGTGCCAACTTTATATACTTTATATTTGGCCTCTAACGTGGTCAATGTTATATGTGATGTGGTTAATATGTTCAATGCCAACTTTATATTTGACATGTTTAGTGTTATCGTACGAATGGGATAATTGATTGTGTTCATGGAATTTTATAATGGCATGCATTAGTCTCCGAGGTGTAGGACAGTTGGTGACGGAGTGTGTTGTTAAGGCACTTCGTGATGTTAAAGTCACCGGTTCAAAAGTTGCGGGGATAAAAAAATCCAGCCATGTTAAGGGTTGGTGTGGCTCAGGTCGGGTGCGATCCCCGGGTGATTTTAACGGCTTAGATGCCCCTGATTCATGGTTTCTCAGCTACAAGCTAGTCCCGCAGGTCACAAACAAACTAGCAAACAAAAAAATAATAATAACATGCACTAAGTAAAGTTTTTAATGTTTTTATAGACATGTTGCATCCACTTTCCTAATAACTCTATGCATCATTAAAATGAGAAGTGCATGGATTAAACATTAAACAATCAAACAACAATTAACACATTAGTTTCTTTTTATGGAAAAACACAAATCATGGAAAGAACATTTGGCATGAATTTTACTAGAGTGTGTTATAAGTTTCCCAAAGAAAATGTCATTGTTTAGTGGAAGATTTAGTATAGTGAGACTTGCGCTATTAGAAAATGTTTAGAAGGAAGTATGGTGGAAGAGTTCATAAAGTGAGACCTAAGTTTTAGGAAGTGGAACAATTTGATGAGATTGATCATTGTCAACATTTATAATGTAACATGTTGATCTATAGACACTATCATAAGGAGTCAATATGGTCAATTGCATCTAAATGATGATGAACATGAAAATTCATATTCCAAGTAATGGTAGCATAAAGAGATCAAGTGGCACAAATTTGTAGCATTGCAAGAGAGACCATTGCATAATGCCAAATGAAGCAAACTATTACTTTGTCAAGGGATTGACACATATTTAACGTGATAACTGCATGAATTATATCTTTGTGAATCTAAGGATGGGAATGCCCATGGGAATAATTCTTTAACAACTAACCATTCTCTTAAGAGTGGATGTGTTAGCGAGCAAGATGAATTAGAAGATACAAAAACAACATCAAGAGTTGGTGCTTCAAATATTAGTGAAGAGACACAAATTAATAGATTGGTACTTCAAAGGTAGGCATAGGTGTTGTAACGTCCCCAGCCTCAGGATGAGGCCCATTACCAACAAAAAACAAACAAAAAAAATCTCTAATGCAAAACCTACATCTCACCCACTACTAACTCATATATATTTAACCATCTTATATACCATTACTAAGTGCATCTACAAAATTCCAAATAAACATGAATGCAACTAATATACTCAAATACAACATCATATGTTTCATTCAAACACAAAGTTAATGCACAAAAAAATATACCATCAACGTAACTCAGACACAAGATCAAAACACTTATCTTTTAATAAAAGTTGTGCAACTAGCTGCAGAGGATGAACGTTCCATCCAACCATAGATTTTTTGTTCCAAATCTCAATAGAAAGTCACTCTCGAGTTGGAGTTACGAATCCACAAAATAGGGTGTCTCTCCATTGTCCACTCATAGCTCAATATTTCCACAACCAACTAATTTTTCCCAAATCTGTCCCAACTCCTCCAGCTCTCTTCCTCTGAACCTGCTCGACCCAAGGAATGTACCCCCTTATCTATAAACAATCCCTTGGGATGTACCATTCTTTTTTCATGGATTCCAACACAAGTTGGCCATGAATCGCTTTGTTGGGGACTTTAGGGATATCAACTACCAGGAAAACCAACAGTAGCAAGCTTTCTGCTTTAGTGAAAAATCTCACATAGGGATTTCACTCTACAAGCCTGACAGTCTGCCTCTTCTACAAGCTTGACAACTTGCTTCTTCATCCTTCAATAGCTCCCAATAGTTGCTAAAAAATCCACCATTATTGTCTCCAAGCTCCAATGCTCTCCTCCTCTGTTGTACCCCAATTTCCATGCATAAAAACTCATCTCTATTGATCTTTGTCTCATACAAATTTCCTCTCCTTTTTCCTTCTTACTTGACTCACACTCTTCCCTAAGATGATTGTACTCAGTCCCAACTCTCAATAACTATGGGATGTGACTCTCACACCCACCCTCTTACATGTATTCATTGATTGTGATCTCCTACACTCAAGGGAATAAATAGAAGGTTCACTTGAAACAATAAGAAAATCAAGAAAAATGGTTGAGATTCAAAACCCATGAATAAGACCCCCTTAGACCCCTCCTTTCTTATGGATAACTCAGCCCCCCATAACTCTGTCCATGTCCATCTACAAATGTCATCACATTTTTGTTTATCATTTTTGGATATACAAGTTCATATATTGCATCGCTTGGCCCACGATCGTATAACATATCTACATTATATATTACCAAACTAGGGATTAAATAGGGATGTTACAGGTGTTTTGGAAGGATTCGTCACACAATTAGTATCATCAATGTAGGAAGTTATGCTTAGTTAGTATCATCAACATAAACAATTGTGCTTAGTTAGTATCATCAATGTAAGCAGTGATGCATAAGGTTATAGGTAATAGTTCTAATGGCTTGGCTTGTTTAAAATTTGGTGGGGTTGTTAAACCCAATCTTGTACTATTTCCAAGATTAAATTTTTGGAATAATCTTTCTTAAAAAATTAATATGTCCAAATTTTGAAGTTTTGTTGGGCTTTAACCATGGTGAGAAGACAAAGGTAAGATTAAATTTTTGGAACAATGTTTCTAAAAAAAATAATATGTCCAAATTTTGAAATTATGTTGGGCTTTAACCATGTTGAGAAAAAAAAGTTAAGAACAATAGAAAAAGTTAAGAACAATATTTTCCCTATTGTAAGTTACCACCACAAATGCAAGTCTGTTTTGTATTTTTAATTAATTACATGGTGAGAAGCAAAAGTTAAGAACAATATTTTCCCTATTGTAAGTTACCACAAATGCAAGTTACCACAAATGCAAGTATGCAAGTCTATTTTGTATTTTTAAATTAGCACAAATGCAAGTCTATTTTGTATTTTTAAATTAGCAAAAATGCAAGTATGCAAGTCTATTTTGTATTTTTAATTTGTATTTTTAATTGATTACATGGTGAGAAGAAAAAGTTAAGAACAATATTTTCCTTATTGTAAGTTACCACAAATGCAAGTCTATTTTGTATTTTTAATTGATTACATAGGCAGGTAAAACTCTTTTTGCTAGGATATTCATAATTTGTACATAATTCAATCTCCACTTCGACTTCTGAAAAATTCAATGTTGTTTCTTTGATTCTCTTTCTCTTGATATGTCTTTTAATTGCTTCAAAACATATGAGACAACCTTCCCTTGAATATAATATATGTTGGAGTCTCCTACATGAATTTCTATTGCTTTTCTATTCGAATTTTGACTTGTCTATGTTTCCATGAATTTTATATTCCAGTGGCTACTAAATGGCATTCAACCTTTCTTCCTTCAATTTTTTTGATTTCTTGTCCATAAAGTTTCCACTAGAGTACGTTGTATACTAGTGAGACTAAAATATTAATTTAAGCATGTCTTTTACCTAAAGTTGAACTAATTTCATTGGGGTCCAAAGAACAACCTATACCCCGGGAGATGTGCATCATGAATTTAATGTTATCGAATGTGAGAGGGTTGGGAAGTTTCCACTAGAGTAAGTTGTATACTAGTGAAAAATATTAACTAAAATATTACTTTAGGCATGTCTTTTACCTAAAGTTGAACTAGTTTCATAAGACAACCTATACCCCGGGAGATGTGCATCATGAATTTAGTGTTATCGAATGTGAGGGTTGGGAAGACTCTTGAAAAAATAGGTCCTTTGTAGACCTGTAAATTTTCATAAGTTAAATATTCTTTTGTTGTAAGAGACAATGCATGTTGGACAAAAATGTATCAGTGAACTAGTTAAGATTCTTAGAAACGGAAACTTTTGCTATATGGATTTTATAGGTCATTTAAGAGGTTTTATTTAAGCCTTGATGAAGAGAAGTTTAAAATATATTACTTTATTCTTTTTTGGTTTAGATTTACATGTATTTTTCTATGCTCACTAGCATCACGAAGAGATCATAATTTTAAACATATGTGAGTTGTATGTAGAGAAGGTGGCCTATTGTGATAATATAATTGCCAAGAGTTTTTTTACAAAGGTTTCTTATTGTAGTGATTTGAATTTCTCCTTCACGCCACGTGAAAATATGAGGTTTAGTTGTAAATATAGATGTCATTTCTAAGTACTTTGTGTGGAAATTGGTTGATTTATGTTTATATTACAATGAGCTAGTGAAGTTGATTCCCACTTGGAAAATACTTTGTGTGGAAATTGGTTGATTTATGTTTATATTACAATGAGTTAGTAAAGTTGATTCCCACTTGGAAAAATATGCGAATTAAAGTTTAGGAAGAATAATTAAACATCTTAACCATTTCTTTGTGAGTGATGCTTTTATAGAGGATTCTTTAAGAATTAGAAAATGGGTTGGTTTGAGTGGAGACTCAAATCATATGTGTGTTTTTTGGAAATTGCAAAAGCAAGAAAAAAACTGCCTAACCCATTTAAATTTAATTAAAATTGGAAAGGAGAAAATAGCTATGTAGAAATGATTAATGAGTCACGAACTTGTTTTGATGAGTCTTCTTGAGAATTAGTGACATTATAGTTTGTTAAGAATCTAAGGAGTATCACAAAATTATTACCTTTTGGATCACCAAAAATAGTTGAAGGATGATAAGATGTTAGTGGATGCGGAAGATCAGTTGGAGGATTTGTATAATATGTAGTAGGTAAGGTTTCCTAACAAAGTTTTAAAAAACGAGGTAAATATGTTTGAGAAAAAGAGGTGAAGAATATTGGTAGATAAAGAAACAACTTGGAGGCTCAAGAGCCAAGCCTTAAGGTTGGCCAAGGGAGATGATAACACAAAATATTTTTGTAAGTTTGCAAATCATTGAAATAATGTGAATACAATTTGGTAGATGCCAAAGCTAGACGAATCTTTGTCCTCTAGTTTTGAGAACATTTCTTATTTGAGTGTGGATTATTTTAAGAATATATACAAAGAAGAAATCAAATGACAATAGTTGAGGTAATTAAGATGACCATATTCTTTCCAAGATTTGTGAATTAAGAGGACAACCAAAGACTATCAAAAGAAATACTCGAGGATGAACTCTAGTTTGTTTTGCGTAGCTTTCACAAGGATAGGAGCCCTCGTCTTGATGGGTGACTTATGCATTGTTTTTGGTTTTTTATGAGACTCTAGAGGAAGATTAAATTAGGTTTATTAATGAATCCAAAGTATTTGGAAGAATGTTAGTAGCCTTCAACTCTACTTTTGTTTCTTTTATTCCAAATGTTGATAATCATGTTTCTTTTGATGAATGTAGACCCATCTCTTTATGTAACTATATTTATAAAATCATATAAAAATTATTTCACTAAAATTTAAGAGTTCATTATCAAAATCTATCTCAAATGAGTAATTTGGTTTCTTGTTAAGTAGGTAGATCCATGAGGTTATAAGGGTATCTCAAGCAGGGCTTTATATAATAAGAAAAAAATATTTCTTCAATGGTTATACTGTTCGACCTGTCTAAAGCCTATGATAAGGAAAGTTGGATGTATTTGAGGATGATGTTGATCCATCTAGGATTTGATGTTCATTTTGTAAATTAGGTAATGAGTTGTGTAGCCTTTATTTCTTTTTCCATCTTAATTAATAGATTTTCTTCGAGATTTTTCAGGCTTGATAGAGGGTTAAGGAAGGGATGTCCATTATCCCCCTTTTGTTATTTCTAATTGTGGTTGAGGGTTTAAGAAAAACTCTGATTGAGGCCAAAAGACTTGGGTCCTTTAAGGGAATCAAAATTGGTAGTAATATCTTCCTATAACCTCTCTTTTTTATAGTTGATTTATTACTATTATGTGATGGTTCAAGTATGGATTCCCTCAATCTTATAGAGTTATTATATATTTATCGTACAACTATAGGTACATTGGTCAATGTACATAAGTCATCATTATCTTTTTCTAGGTTAGATGAAGGTGAGGTTAGACACTTTATTCAATTTTTTCCTTTCAAACATATTGATATTAAGGATGGGTTGAAATATCTATGGTTTTACCTTAAACCAAATGCTTATAGAAAAAAATACTGCAGTTGGATGATTGCAAAGGTGGAAAAATGATTGATATGTTCGGTGTGTTCATTGGCTATCTTGAGGAGCTAGGCTTGTATTAGTCAAATTTGTTCTCAAGGAAATTCTTGTATATTTCATGTAATTAGCTTTCATTCCTAAAGGTGTATTTGATAAGATCAAGCAATTGATTTTTTGGTTCTTGTGGTCTAGTTGTAAGGAGTTAAAAGGGATATCTTGGGTCAAATGAAAACATATTGTCATTCCAAAATATCAAGGAGGATGGGATATAAAGAATATCCACTTTTTAAATAAGGCATTGGCTACAAAAACATGTATGGAGACTGATTGGAGGTAAGGTTCTTTGGTTCTAAGTCATAATACAAAAGTATATATTGCTTGAATCAATGGAAGATTGGATAACAAATCTACTAAAAAAATGGCATAATTCTTTTATTATTTGGAAATAAATGAGTGTATCCTTCCTTTTAATAGGACACTATATTGTTTAGAGGATTGAGGATGGGATGTGAGTGAGTATTGGTTCCAAGGATTGAGGATGGGATGTGAGTGAGTATTGGTTCAAATCCTTGTGTTGGAAGTGGTGATGGGTATAAGTAATTTAATAGTTTGATTGAGAATCTTGATAGAAATGGTTATTTCTTTCTAAATCAAGTTTCCTATTCATAGTTAACCACTATATGGAGGCATGAATGGAAACTAGTTGTCATGCTTTATTTGGAAGGAATAGATGCAATTGAATGGGAGATATATATTTCTAATTTAAGGCCTAGTCATGTGAGGATAAAGGAAGATGAGAATGAACTCATATGGGGCAAAAATCTAGCTATAGGAATACATACTCAAAAAATAGGTTATCAACCTTCAAGTTTTACAATAGGGATAGAGGGTTTGGAATACTGGTGGAAAGGAATTTGGAAGTTCATATTCTCTTTAAAAGCTTTAAAAGTTTGTATGTTTATGTGGTTCGCTCTAAAAAATAAGGTCCTCACATGGGATATCTTATAGAAAAGGAATAATCAAGATCTTGGTTGGTGCATTTTTTGTAAGGAATGTGATGAGTCCATCATTCATATGTTAATGCTTTGTCCTTCTATAGGTAAGGTAGGGAAGGAATTGGAAATATGCACATGATTAAATATTCATCAATAGAGGAACATATTGACAAAAGTGGAGCAAGGCTTACTTTGGATGGAGCATGTTAAGGGGACCCTCTGACTTGTGGTGTAGGAGGTGTTATATATTTATCTGATGATCATATTTTAAAGTTCAAAGTTGGTTTGGGTAGAGACATGAATAGTTTGTATAAACTTTTGTCCTTAAATCTCATGATAATTTTATTAGCTTAAAAAGGTGCTAAAACAATCAATTTTTTGGAGATTACATTGTTGTAGTTAAGTAGATGAATGGGATTAACAATATGAAAGAATTCATTTTGATGCCTACTTTTGAGAAAGTTCAACTTGCAAGAACAATATTTATTTTCACCATATTTTCAGAGAAATAAATATGGATGTTGATGGTCTCTCAAGAGTTGACTTGCATTTAAGATGGAAGAGTTTGACACACTCATGAGCAAGTGGATTGTCACTTTTCTCATTATGATCATGCCCCTTTTTATTAGTGTTATGTTGGATGAATAGTCAAAATATTAGAAGATATTAAGGATTCTCATCAGTTTTTTTTGTTTGTATTAACGATATTTTGAGGTTTTATTAGATATATATGTATGAGTTCATATTTTGAGATATATGATGATTTTTTTTTCGAGGGAGTATGTTATTGTATAATTTTTATTTTTTTTTTAATTTCCTATAGGATAATTTTTTGAAATGCATATATGCATTTATGGAATGTAATTTTGTTATATATAAATAACAAATTATAAAATTATGTTTTTTTATGAGGAAAAAAAATGACATTTCGAAGAAACTTTTCTGAATTTTCCTAAAAATCCTAACAACTAAAAACAAATTTTGAAGGTGAAAAATTGTCAAACATTCTTAAATCATTCTCAAATAATTGACATTTCCAAGAAAATTTCTTAACTTAAAAAAAAAATCCTAACTAATTTGTTTTAAAAAATAGCCATTGATGTTATATAATTCCTTTAAATATTTTTAATTATAACTAAAAATTAAGAATTGAATTTTCAAATATAACTAAAATTTGAGAATCATTTTTTTATATATAACTCTTACCACTATTAAATTGTTTTGATGAAATATAATAATAACTTTTACATATCTCTTATCGCAGTCTTGGCACATAACTACGAGGATAAAGGACATTTTCACTATGTTGAGAAGTACTTAATAAGGACCTTGGATGTTAATTGGTTTTGGTTTTCAATGAAAGTATTTTTAGGTTATTAATCTTTATATCAAAGTGGCATATTACAATCATTACTTATTACTAAACTCTAGACATTGTATGATGACCTTGAATGTTAATTGGTTTAGAATGGTCGTGGTTTTCAATAAAAGTATTTTTAGGTTATTAATCTTTATTTCAAAGTGGCATAGTACAATCATTACTTATTACTAAACTCTAGACATTGTATGAGGTAATGTTTATTTATTATCAAATCTAATATCCAATATGTAATATATATGTACATCGGTTAAAAATATATTTATAATGAGGAGAACATCCTATAAGAAAGATCAACATTATCACAACAAATCATACAACGAGTTTGAACTACAACATTTATCCTTGAAATATAAATGTTATGAAACATAGGCATGGATTGTTTCAACTTCAAAATGTTGAAATCAATATTCCATTGATTGGACTTCAAAACTATTTTGGCAGCCCAAAGCTCTATCTCAGACCTAAATGGAAAGTGCTCAAGTTAAAGGAAGATTTTAATAGAAAAAATAAGTCAAGTCACGACAAAACTATGAATCTTTTACATAGCTTTATTTGAAATTGGAAACCAACCAACCATCATGATACAACGTTTTGGGTTGCTATACTAAGTTTTAGTCTTTTCATTTAAGTTTTCATTAGATTATTTTGTGTCTTTATCAAAGAGATGGTGAATTCATGGAACTGAAGGACCATTGTAAATAATATTTTGGTTAAGTTATTTTTTATGTACTTTTTCTTTCTAATTTAATGAAATGTAATTTGAAAGAACACATTGATTGTAATTTTAAGTGAATAAACAAGTGTTCACTTTTATGTTTTAGTCGATGTTGAATTTGGCATATGATCAAGTATTTTCTAGCATCATTATCTATTCAACCCAATATCGATGCAAACAACAAATATACTCTCAATAATCACCAAACATCACATTGCATTCTAGCCAACACTCTTAAGGTTCAAGATTCAATTAAACATTGGTTCGATAATGCCAAAAGGTTGTTGTGATCATTGCCACACAACTTTTTATAAGCTACAATGCATGCCATGTGGGTTTTTCTGCCACAAGGATGTCTTTCTAAGTGTTTAGAAGCAAAGGAGTCCTACACATTATGTTAAGTCCTAAATATTGGCTCATTACCCCTTAATTGGGGCATATTACATTAGTAATATTATTTTATTTATGTCGTCTTGAGTCCATTAGTTGTAATTGTACCTCCTAGTCTCTTATATATACCAAGGAGACATTTTCATTTGGAATCATCTTGTATTTGGACATTTATGTGGGGTATAAGGAGGTTTCCCCCTCGAAGAGGCTTCTTACTTGAAATTCTCTCTTTTTCAAGGCGTTGAGTACTTATTCTGAGGTTTTTCTATCCTATATTGATATTTGGTTCTTAACATATGGTATCAGAGCTCAAGGTCTTGTGGTTTCGCTGCTACATCTGAGACACCTTGACATTTTCACTATAACTTTTTTTCTACGACGTTTTAGAAGGAACCTTTTGAAGGATATTTAGTAGATGGATCAAGGTATGTTGGGTTAACATTTCAGCACCTGAGGTCTTATACTTTAGGAGATACAACCTATGTAAGATAGGGTTCTGGAATCATTCTTAATTAAGTCTTCGTGGAATTTTCGCTATAAAAACTTTTATGCAATGTTTCAGACCCTGAAATACGGAGACTATTCACAGAAATTATTAAGTTATCTATGAAAAAAAATTTAGCTTCTGGGTCATCTTACATTTGTAGATACACCCTGTGGAATATAAGGTATTTGACTAGTCCTATTGACTAGTCTCGAGCAGGTGTTTCGGGTAAAAAAATCATAAATTCTTCCTAGAGTATCCAAATTGAGTGAGACCAGTTACATTGGATAGTGAACAGTCTATATTATTTCTGATACAAGTTTCATAATTTTATATCAATTATTTTGTGTGGGGCATGCTATACAAGTGATATCTCCTGGAAAGGGAAAAAATCTGCAAGTTGTGGGGAAGTTACCATAAATTCCACTTGGCACATCCAATTTTGATCAGACCTATGGCATTGTAGAGAAGAAATATCAAAGAACTACAAATACGAATATTTCATACCCAGAAGGGCCGAAATTTTGGAGATACAATAAAAAAAAGATTGTCTAGCAAAACCACCTCAAAATCAAGGTTTAATGTGATACTTGGCCAACATGCCACCAAAAAAGGGAACTTCTACACCAAATAAGCCTCCAAACAGTCCTACTTGGACTCTTGATGAAGGTGAAGAAATGCGCAGGGACATAAATGATTTACAAAAGAAGACAATAACAAAAGATGAACTACAAGAGATGATGGATTCAATGGAAGCTAAGTTGGAGGCAATAAATACTAAGATGGATGGTTTAAAAGGGGAGATCAAGGAAGGATTGAAAAATTTACTAATAGAGAGGACACCTGAAAGTGAAAATGTATCCCATGAAATTCATGACGAGGACACAAGGAAGATGAATAAAAAATGTATAAACTCTAACTTTGGGTTGAAGACCAACCACTTTCCTAAGATCGATATGAGGAAGTTTGATGGCAAGGACCCAATCACATGGATACTTCAGATCGAGCAATTCTTTAATCTACATATTGTGCCACATACACAAAAGGTATGGATTTCTTCTTTATATTTATAACCCAATCAATTTGTGTGGTTTCGATGGCTTTTTTCTCGCAAATAACTCGTCACTTCGACAATTTTCATGGAAGAAATAATAGAACACTATGAGGATACAAGGAGCAATACCTTGTTTAGCCAATTGATAAATCTCAAGCAAAAGGGTTCCGTTACAGAGCACATTGAGAACTTCCAAAGATTGAATATAAAGGTAATAGATATTCCAGATGAGCACTTGATTGATGTATTCATAGGAACTTTAAGGGATAACATTCAACATGAGGTTCGCCTTTGGGAACCCAAATCATTGGAGAATGCATTTAGGGTGGCAAGAAATGTCGAAAGTAAAAATATGGCTATGGCTACTAGAAGGACCACTCCTAACATCTATCGAGAGAATAATGTTCTTTCTTCTAAAACACCTCAAACTACAAGGTTGACACCTCAACAATTGGAGGAAAGAAAAGAAAAAGGTGTATGCTTTAATTGTGACAACAAGTACATTAAGGGACATAAGTGTCATGAGAAGAAATTATTCTACATAGATTGTGAAGAGGAAGAAGAAGAAGAAGAAGAACAAGAAGAACAAGAACCATCTCAAGATGAAAATGTAGATGCGATTTCTTCTGAAGAGTTGACTCCCACGATATCGTGTAATGCATTGGCTGGAATTAGCACTCCTCAAACCCTCACGATCGAAGGATATATCAAAAAGAAAAAAGGTCATAGTCCTAATTGATTCTGATAGTACTCATAATTGCATTCACTATAAACTATCCAAAGCTCTCAATTGATTTGTATATCCAACACCAGAGTTTCAAGTAATGATTACAGATGGAGGAAATATCAATTTCTCAAGAAAATGCAATAAGATCAATCTTACTATGGGATAATATGTAATGAATAGTCCAATTATTGTTATACCCATGGGTGGTGTTGATGTCGTACTAGGAATCCAATGGTTACAATCATTAGGAACAATGGATTTTAATTTTCAAGAGCTTTTCATGAAATTTTCATTGGAAGGAAAAGAAATTGAGTTAAGAGGTATCACAGGGAAACCTAGTAAGGTGATAAGCTCTAATGGCATGACAAAATTATTGAAAAAGGGGCATGAAGGTGTAATTGCACAACTATGCTCACTAGATGTTCAAACATCTAATCCATCTATTCCCCTAGATCTCCAAGGGATCATTGATAAGAATTCCAAAATATTAGAAGATATTCCCAAAGGTCTTCCACCACTTGAAATCATGATCATGATATTCACCTAATTCTTGGGAGTGTTCCTCCTAACATCGGGCCATACAGATACCCTTATGCCCAGAAGAGAGAAATTGAGTGCATGGTTGAAGAAATGTTAGAGGCTGGCATTATTAGAACTATCCAAACTTCTTACTCTGCATTGGTGGTAATGGTATTCAAGAAAGATGGCTCATGGCGTATGTGTCCAGATTATAGAGAGCTCAATAAGATCACTATTAAAGATAATTTTCTCATTCCCATCATTCATGAATTGTTATATGAACTACACGGAGAAATCTATTTCACAAAGTTGGATCTTCATTAAGGGTATCATCAGATTAGAATGTAGGAAGAAGATATCCCAAAAGCAGCATTTCGAACTCATTAATGCCATTATGAATTTTTGGTCATGCCTTTTGGCCTCACAAATGCACCTTCCACATTCCAAGGGTTGATGAATTCCATTTTCAAGCCCTTCCTTCGAAAATTTGTGTTATTATTTTTTGATGATATACTAATCTATAGCAAGTCTTGGGAGGATCATGTGCGACATGTTGACAAGGTGCTACAACTACTAAAGGAGCAACAACTATATGCCAAACCATCCAAACGTTTCTTTGGGGTGAAGGAGGTAGAGTATTTGGGTAATATTGTATCTCATGAAGGTGTCAAGGTAGACCCCAACAAGATTAAGGCCATGATGGACTGGCCGATTCCCAAAACATTGAAGAATCTTAGAGGATTTTTGGGTTTGACAGGTTACTACTGCAAGTTTGTTCGACATTATGGAAGAATGACAACACCTTTAACGACACTAACTAAGAAGGATTCATTTTCATGCACTCTAGAGGCAACTAAAGATTTTGAACAACTTAAAGAGGTGATGTGCAAAGCTCCTATCTTGACCACTCCAGAATTCAAAAAAACCTTTATTATGGAATATGATGCCTCGGGAAATGGAATTGGTGTTGTCCTAGTGCAATAAGGAAGGCCCCTATCTTTTGAAAGTCGACCACTAAAGGGAAATGACTTACACAAACCCATTTATGAGAAAGAAATGATGGCAATACTACATGCATTGAAGAAATGACATCCTTACCTAATAGGTAGGCACTTCAAGGTCAAAACAGATCATGATAGTCTTAAATACTTCTTGGAACA
>ML807921.1:40153-68829 GCA_009831015.1 Picea engelmannii
CAAATGTCGGGTACTCCTTCCTTGTGTTCATGCTTGCGGAAAATGCATCCCATGTCTTGGGAAGACCATTGAGTACTATGTTCACCAATTCCTTTTCTGAAGTGATCTCTTCAATAGCTTGTAGTTGATCTCTTATCTAAGAGATCCTTACAAAGTATGATGTTATGTTGTCGTCATCATTCATCTTCATGTCACGGAGTTCATTCTTCAGATTCATAACTTGTCCAATGTTTTTGATTGAGAAGAGATTTGTTAGGGCATCGTACATCTTCTTCGATGAGTCAATATGGGAGATGTAGGGTATCAACTGGTATTTTATGGAATCCACTATGATACTCATGGCATTGATGTCAACATCTTTGAACTTCTCCATAGTTGCAACATTATGCGGTTCCTTCTCTTCTCCTTCTTCAAACTCTGGATTCACAATCTTTCCTTTCACAATATCCAGCACTTTATTCTTAGCAAGGATGAGTTCAATCCTTGTCTTCCATGCTCTAAAGTTAGAGGCTCCATCTAGCTTGTTCTCAGACTTCATAGAGTTCGTCATGGCTTGCTTAACTTGGTCAAACCCAAGATTTGACCAGAAATCCAAACTTCACGTCTTGCCCTTCTGAGTGTACCAGGAGATGCGTTGGGATAGGGCGCACTGATCTGTCTGGAGATTAGGTCAATATTGTTACTTAAGGTGCCTTGACAAGAGGTTTAGGGTTTCTGCAACTGCTTGTGCTGGTAACCCTAGCTGCAGTGCTTTTGGAAGCTGCTCCTACTAGTAACCCTAGTGGCAGTTCCTCAACGAGCTCACTGTCTAGTGGTTATGTTTCCTTCCAGCATTTTAGGCTGACTGAAGGGGTGTGAGCCCATAACCTGTTAGAATATAGAATATGGTGTGCTCGTTTTACCATTGACGATACCTTCGTCACCCAACCACAGGCCGAAGCCTCCCTCCGAGCACCTTAACCTTGACTGAGAATTCCTCCGGAAGCAAACCATAGGCTAGATAGACAAACAAAGAGTAGCGCATCAATCCCCAAGGATAGTGCATCACAAAAGACTGATCAGATGCTCCAAACCCTAGCCAAGAGATATCCAAGCCAATACTGAAACTAGCTGTTGCTGCAGCTGCACCTACAACCCTCCTCCAAAACCTGCGCACCAGACTGCAACTGCAATGCGCACCAACTGGGAAACTGCAATTCTGAGATGTGACAAATGAGAATTGGTGCCCTGTATTTATAGTGGTTTTTCCAGTTTTGCTGGGGCCGACTTCTCCTTCTGGATAAGTGTCTTCTCAGTATATTATTATTAATTATGTCCAACTTCTTCTCTTGGAGGCTAATTGCCTAATATAAATTATCTTCTTGAGCCGACAAGGCTTCTAGGGTTATTAGCCAACTCATTAGGGTTTCTCTTACCTCCCGGAGTCTTCTATTCTCGTCAGGTTCACACATGGGGGTAAATACCTCCCGCAGCTACCATAATATTAACAAATCAATCATTTTGAATCTTAATTTAATTTCTTCCTTAACCTGTTTGATGTGAGCTTCATTATTTCTTGTTATGATTAAGTCATCAACATAGAGTACAAGTATAACCATGTGCTTATCTTGCATTAAAAAATACAATGTATCATATGATTCACTCCTCTGAAAACCCACCTTTCGTAGGTACTCATCCATTTTTGCATACCAAGCTTGAGGAGCTTGTTTCAAACCATGTAAAGCCTTCACAAGTTTGAGTCATGAAAATATATTCCTTTAGATCTCCATTCAGGAAGGCACTTTTGACATCCATTTGATGTAATTTCCAACCATTATGTGCAGCCAAATTAATAACCATTTTGATAGTATTCCATTTAGTTGTTGGTAAAAAAAAATCTTCATAATCAATTCCTTCTTGTTGAGCAAAACCTTTAGCAACAAGTATTTCTTTGTACTTATCAATTTTACCATTGGACTTGTACTTTACTCGACAAACCCATTTACAACTGATGAGATTAACATCACGTGGACAATCAACTAAGTTCCAGGTCCCATTTGTAAGTACTGAATCATATTCATTAATCATTGCTTCATGTCATTCTTTATGTCCAGTTGCTTTAGCAAAAGAAGTAGGTTCAATGGAAGAACGAGAAAAAATAGCTTCTGCTCTTGAAGATCCCCTAGTTCCTTTTTTGTTCATTTCATCTGAATGAACATCTTTGAGAAGTTTTTCAACCCACTTTGGATTCTTATGTTAAGGGGATTGTGGATCTGAATCACCATTATTGTTGAAAAGAGGATTTTCAAAAAATGAGGCTCTTCTTTCATTTGAAATATCCGAGGTTGGAGAATATACTTTTGAAGATTTAGTATCATAAGAGTATTTTGTCATTTCATTATTAGATGAATCAAAAGAAATTTGTGATAAAGAGATGTCTTATGGAGTAACAAAGTCTTTTTCAAACCAAAATTCTTGTTTTGACTTGTTGGATATACCTTTACCCTTAGTGATTTTCTTCTCTAAACGACTAAGGAGATGATTAATATCATCGAAACTGTTACTTCCAGTTTCAAAAAAACTTACATCTCTACTGAAAATGAATTTTCCATATGAAAGTAATCTATACCCTTTCTTTTCATCAGAGTATCCAATGAAGATACACTTCATACCTTTGTTTTCTAATTTAGTTTTATTTTCCTTAGGAACTAAAGCATAACATGTTGAGCAAAAAACCCTAAGATGATTTACCTTGGGTTTAAAACCATACCAAGCTTCATAAGGTGTTTTTCCATCTAAATCTTATGTAGGGGATCGATTTCTTAGATAAATTGTAGTATGGACTGCTTCAACCCAATATTTTGTGCTCAACCCTTTAAACTGCATCATAGATCTTTCCATACCCATGAGAGTTATGTTCATCCTTTTAGTAACTCCATTTTTCTGTGGAGTATAGGAATTTTTCATTTGCCTCTTAATTCCATTGTTTCGACAATAATCATTGAATTCAGTTGAAGTGAATTCACCTCCATTATCAGTTCTCAAAGAAGCAATATTTTCTCTAGTTTCATTTTCAATCATGTGTTGAAAATTTACAAACTTTTCAAAAGATTAAGATTTTTCCTTTAAAAAGTACACCCATTTCATTCTAGTGTGGTCATGCATGAACAATATAAAGTATCGACATCCACCGAAAGAAGATTCTATTGGATCACATATATCATTGTGAATCAACTCCAAATACTTTGTTGCTCGCTATGAGCTTGTTGGAAAAGATTCTCTCTTTTGCTTTCCTAAAATACAATCTTCACACTTGGAATTTTCTTTCTTGAAAGTTGGTAAACCCTTTACCAAATATTGGGACTTAATTTTTAAAAGACTATCAAAGTTTAAGTGACCAAATCGAAAATGCCATAATCTGAATGAATACATTTCTGGATTCACTGTTGTTGCAACATCTTGCTTTCTTTGGATGACTTTCCCATTCATTCTTAGTAACTTCCCATCTTCATATCCAGTCATTATTATTTTCAAGTTATCCTTCTCTGACTTAATCCTCATCAAACCATCTTCCATGACAATTTGATGTCCAACTTGTCTGATTGTGACTAAGGATAACAATTTTTTCTTAAAAGATGGTAGATACCAAACATTTGAAATCCATTTTTCACCAATTCCAGGGAGAAAAACTTTCACTGAACCTTTTCCTTGAGGTATATGAGTTGTATCATCAGCTAAATAAATGGGATTTAGTTGAACATCCTTATAATTCCAAAAATAGTCTCTGCGATAAGTCATATGCTGAGTAGCTCTTGTGTCCAATATCCAATCATTTTCAAATGAATCTACATGTTGAATTGCTGAAAAAACATATTCATATTCATCATCCTGATAATCTTGATCTTTTTCGTATTGAGTTGATTGTTGATAATTTGAATTTAATGTCCGATTAAACTTTATCAATTGATCATTTCTTGTAAGACAATTTGATGCACAATGACCCATCTTTAAACATCTTTTACATCTTACTTGGCTGAAATTCATGCCTCTTCCTCACTGTGCATTATTATTGGGAGCATTACTTTGAAAATTTTGTTGATTAAAATTTCTACGACCTCTACCTTGAGCACGACCTCTGCCACGACCTCGATTAGAAGACCGATTCTGAAAATTTCCAAAATTTGATTTTCCTCTTCCTTTTGAACTTTCATCTTTAGTGAAAATAAGATCTTCTTCTGATTGTTTTTGTTTTCCAAAAGACTTACTATGTTGAGCCAATAATTCACTAAGTGAATGAAAATTTAAATTTGATAACTTATCAGTTATTTGCAAAGTCTCGAGAAAATGCTTATAATATGGAGGCAAGCCATTTATTACAATGGAGACTAGAAAACTATCTTCAAGTTTAGAAAAAACGCCTTTGATGATTTCCTGATGAATGTTCTTAATCCTTGAAATGTATTATAATAAATCACCATTGTCTGCTAATATTTGTTTAAGCAATTTAATTTGTAGATCAACTCTTTGAGATGCAGCAAGAGTATCAAAAAGCTTCTTCAATAAATTCCAAGCAGACCATGCATCTTTGGAATTATCAATATGAACAAACATGTGTTCAGTTACAGAAGAACGTAGCAAAGCAAGTGATTTTTCATCTTTCAAATTCCATTTTGCTAAAGAAGTAGCATCGATGGGCTTAGTTGGAGCAGTATCACCATCACATATATCATGCCATAATTCATTATAGATCAAAGTGTTTTGCATGTGCCGATTCCAAGATTTGTAATTCTTGGGCCCATCTAACTTATTTGATTCTATGAATAGATTGATTAATTTAGACATGATGTTTGTTGCAAGTGAATAATACAAAAAAATCCAAAAGAGAGACACAAGGATCCTGAAAGAAAGAGTACACAATCCACGCAAAAAAAAAGTACTTTTAAGGGCTTGAACTTGACCCTTAAAAAGTCTCATTGGAAATGGATTTTGAGAGAGTATTCTACTGGACTCTTCTAAACTTCTGAGCATTCAATACTACAATCAAATATTTCAAATTTTTACTCATTTTACAAGATAAATAGCCTTATACAAATAATAAAATGAGCCCCACCCCTTGAACTAAAGTCACCAATGACTTAAAATATTACAATTCAAATGTCTAAAAAAAATCAAAACAAAAATCTCTTTTAATTTGGACTTCAATCCAGTCCTCAATACGGTCCTCAATTTGGACCTCAATACGATCCTCAATCCAGACCTCAATATGAGAAAAACAATTTATGCAATGATTTTGATAATTTAAATATCAGATCAAGAACTGTCCACCAAAATCGCGCCGAAGGAGCTTCAAAAGAGGACACGTAGCAGTAATTTTGACACGTCGAAGAGATCTTGGTTGGTGAAATATCACCAGTCTGATTCACACAATAGATGGAGATGCGTTTGTTCCAGGTGAATTTTATATCTCAGATACAAAACACCAAATTCAGAGGAGCGCTGGAATTTATGTCTTGAGATACCAATGATATAGAATGTGTCTTGAGATACCAGATCTGATCCAAATAACACACAAATTCGAGCTTGCCCTCTCTCAACTCCCCAAGCCACCGAATCACAAGGATTTCTTTTGATTTTGTAGGCTAAGGTACTAGATCCAATCCACACAAATTCACGGGTGGATATTGGGCGTTCTTTCCAGATCAATGTCAGTCGTTGGGTAGGTGCACGTTCTGGAATGTATTTCTGTAAAACGTGGTTAAGAGAATCTCGCAAATATATTAAACCGATACCTTTCTCAAGAAAAATATTGTGAGTCGCACAATAGACCCCATTCTTCACAAAACCTAGATCGCGAAATTGACAAACTCGTCTTCATGTTCTCATAAATTAATCTGAAATTTCAATGATGATTTCTCCTCTTTTGCTGCTCTCAAAAGAAGCTTAACTGAAGGCTGGAATTTCTGCAATTATTTTCAACGTATTTTCATATCACGAATATGCCAGAGAAATTTGTGAGATCTAGTTATTAGAACAGAGAAATTCGCTTCAAATCTAAAAATGGTTAAAGTCTTTGATCTATGTTCGATCTGGTTATGGGCATAGAGAAAATCGCTTCAGATCTGAAAAATGATTATTAAAATGTATTTGATGATACCAGAGATTCAATTTGACGACTTTCTTCTAAATTCAGATGCGATTCACGATCTGGTCCTTGATAAGGTCCTTGAAACAGACCTTGATACAATCCTTGATACAGACCTTGATATGGACCTCAATACAGACCAGATCTGAAAACTTATAAAAATAAAGAATCTACAGCTCTGAATTTAAATTGCCAAATTTATAAACTGATCTGAAGAAATTGTTTACAAATGAGCCCTTTTAATAAAATAGAAATGGATCTATGAGATCTGAATAAAAAATGCAAAAGTAAACTTTTATCTGCCTAGATCTCTTACATTTACAGGAAATATAAGCTACAATTAATCGAATCTACAAACTTGAAATTTGCAGATCTACAAGTTTACCACTCAAAAAGATGAATCAATTAATGAAAAAATTGATTTATGTAATCACAATAACAATTTTCCTTATTTTAAAAAACAACAACAGATTACCTCAGTATTGTTTCCCTTGAATTTGAAGAGATCCATTTTGATGTCAAGAAGTCTTCCGTGCTTCCTCGATCCATCAACAATTCTCTTCCATCATTATTTTCACCATGGCTCTGATACCATGTTGACAGAGTGTCCTCATACATGTAATTTTATTAATAAGGAAAAAGTGATTACAATCTGAAGTGAGAATTCATAATCTACTCCTTAACCTCACTTGAAGAAAGAGCTAGTTTATATAGCTCAACTCTAAACTAAAAACTAGGAGAACAACCAATCACATAATCACATGAGTATGATAGGTGTCCTTTACATAGAAGCTAGGTGTCCTTATCCTAACAAACTAGAATAAACTAATTTCTAAAAAAATTATACTAGAAAATACTTAGACTATAGAACTTTAGGATTATGAGGCTAACATCAACAAATGCTTCATCAAGGTGGTGAGGCAGTGTAAGAGGTTTGTATTAGGTGAAGGTAAGGCATATAGCTCATAAACAAAATATGCTAGAGAAACAATGATAATTCATAGATAGCATTAATGAACCCATGTATATGTGTTAATGTTTGAATTGTCATTTGTAATCGCCAAATGGAATTGAAAGAAAAGTAAGCATCCATGCTTGTCTCACACAGGAGGCCATTGAAGAAGATGCTAGAGTGGACCATTAAGGAAGCTATCACAGTAATGGATATGGCTATTGAAAACATGACATGAGTAATGGATATGGAAAACAATTAGTACAAAACTACACCCTCCAAAATAAGACTTCAAATAAATCTACCAGTGGTCTAATAGATAAATTGATTTTAAAGAGGAAATAAGACAAAACATTTGATTTTCTAATGTCAAACTCTAGAGTAGTGAAAAAAAAAATTGGTCAATTCCCAAACTAATATATAGTCCATGCGAACTTATTGCAATATACCATGCCTCTTGACATGTATAATAAGGCTTATTTAAGATTTTTGGATTCCAAGGTTACATGGGAGAGACCAAGATTCAAAATGTTGGATACCTATCAAAACATTGAGATATACATCTTGAAAATAAAAAGTTGTTTTTAACTTACACAGAAACAAAAAGTCATATCAAGTTGATGTGACTGATTTGAGTTCATTATTGGCAATGGATATGGAAGGAAGGAAACACATCCACTCATATAACAAAGAGGAGATGGAAATA
This sequence comes from Picea engelmannii, assembly GCA_009831015.1. Taxonomy (NCBI): domain Eukaryota; kingdom Viridiplantae; phylum Streptophyta; class Pinopsida; order Pinales; family Pinaceae; genus Picea; species Picea engelmannii. Next base: position 47,933 of record ML807921.1, read on the forward strand.
TGGTTTGGAAACCAACTCAATGACCACTGCAAGGTAAGGAAAATCAACTATGTAGATGTCATTTATTTCATGTTCCTTCTTTTTTGTATTTTTCATTGGTTTCTTTGGTACTTAGGCTCGTTTATATGTTAATTGATATGTTCCACAATCTTATAGTTGCAACCTTTACTATTATTTCCACCTTTTTTTCTCTAAAAGGTATATAGATTCTTATGGTTTCCTTTGTAGATAAAGTTTTTTTAAAGGCATCAATGGAGAGTTTCAAGAAAAAAATAATCTCTATGGAGATTGTTATATCTGGTAAAGGGTTATGGTTCTAACATATGCCATTTACAACTTTGTGTATTTATGATACCAGAAGTTGTGGCTATGTAGGTGTTGGCCCTTGTCCAAGTTTTGAAATTACTTGGTCATATTTGACTATTTTTGGGACTTCAACAGCCTGTCGAATATGGAGCGTCAGATGAAGCGGAGATCGAGGGATCTCGGCCCACTTTTGGGTCCCTTTTTGGGTTTTGGGAATATGTAATGGGAAAGGGATGTCGGCCCGTGGGTTTACCCATGCTTAGGCCCATTTTGTATGTATAAATAAACATATAGGCATCTAGTAGAGAGGAGAGGGATTGTATTGTATCTATGTGATATAGGCTAAGTGCCAAGAAGGGATCTGTGTGATCGAGAGCTTTGTGCATTATGTATAGACTTGCAGAGCTTAGTGCAAGTCCCTGTGTGAAGATATAGAAGGATTTGTGTTGAAAGGCAAGGAAGAAGGATCTAGCGGGTTGCACAGATCTTCTATCATGTGCGAAGTAAGGGTTCCTAAGGCTTTGTGCTTGTAATCGATTGGATGACGATAATATAGAAGAAGAGTTGGTGGACGTAGCCCCAGGGTGGGGGTGAACCACGTAAATCTGTGTGTTATGCTTTGTGCCCTGACTTCTTGTGCTTATCTTTGCTTTTGCTAAGTGCTTTGAGATATTTAGATGGATACATTTATGCTTTGTGTTTATTAGATAGGTATACATAGTAGATTTGATATGTATGAAGATACTTAGTGTTGAACTATTGGATATGACATGTTTAATGTTGCTAAGTGCTAAGTTACCTTAGATCTAAGTGACTATTGCGATGTTGCGTGCTATCTACGAAGTATAATAAAGAATGAATATTGATGGATAATCGATGTTAAACACTCTATAGGTGATACAATCACAGATATGTGTCCCAGCTAAGGTTGCGGACATTTGAGTCTTGGAAAAACCCCTACCTCTACCTCGGGTGAGACTTCATCTTCTTCGTAGGTGTATTGTTGGATAAATCGGTAAATGCGAACATAAACTAATCTCCTTAGATCCACCTAGATCTAGAACAAAATGATACAGAACATGGCGCTTTCCCTAGGCTCTAATCATCAAATCTATCATCAAAGAAAGGATGAGTGACATACCTTTGAATATCTCTTCCTTATGTCTTCGTTGTCCCTGCTTCGCTCTGGTGCTCTTGTGATATTGATTCTACAGTGAGACACAAACCAACCAAAGTGAAAGCAGAGAGAATATATTCAATGACAACCTATGCAGATGATCAAGGAATTATGCAATAAAATAAAGATAATTCTATGGGAAAGAAGCATGCCATTGTATTATATTAATAATAGGAAGAGAGATTACAACCGGATGCCTTGATGTTGTAAGGTTCCTTCCAAGGATTCCTTGCTTCCCAAACACTTCTTTCTCCAAGGATTATGAGACCATGGATCTGATAGCTGCTCACAATCTATCTTGACAAAGCAAAGCTCAAAGCCAATCTAAACAAGATAACAATCTAAAGCCAAATTCCACTAAATTTCTCCATGAGAGCTCCTCTCCTTTTATAAGTTGAAGAGGATAAGGTGAGGAGGTTAGGATGATCCCACTAAATCATGAAAGCGAGTAAGATACAAACTGTTTGGAGGCCACCTCACCATAGAAGCTTCTCCTTCTAGAAGCATCGAGAAGATGCTCATTTTTCCCACGTACATGAATTTCCGCACCCTAGCTATAGTTCAGCCTGCGCAAATCAGGAATTTCCTCACCCTGGCTATAGTGCAGCCTGCAGAAACTAGGAATTTCCTCACCCTGGCTATAGTGCAGCCTGCGGAAACCAGGAATTTGCTCACCCTGGCTATAGTGCAGCCTGCAAAAACCAGGAAGTTCCTCACCCTGGCTATAGTGTAGCCTATGGAAACCAAGAATTTCCGCACCCTGTGGATAGAGAAACCTGCAGAAATCCTCCAAAATAGGGTTTTTACAAAGGAAAATACAACTTCTTCTCTCAGGGAAAGTTCTTCTCCCTTCTTTCTTCAAGAATTCAGGCTATTGATCCTTCTAAAGACAAAGGATAGGTTTACATCATTAACAGTCATAGGGGTGACGAAAATAATGTGTAACAAGGTGTTTCTGAAAGGGCCGATAGTTAGGGATTTGTTGGTGCGCTCTTGTAGTGTTGAACCCTGGGTCTGCCCCTGTGCACTCTTGTTGTCGGGACCCTGAAACTGTGATTGCTAGGAACTAAGAAAGAAGAAGCTTTGTGAAAATATTCATCTTGAAAATGTGAAAGCTCTGTGTGTGGATCTGTGCCCTAGTGCGTAGTAATCTACTAGATTTGAAAAGCTCTGTGCTAAACAAATAAGATAGATGTGAAGAAAAGAAGAAAATATGAATGCTTTGTGCTTGAAGAAAGGTTAAAGTGGAAATTTCTGAAGAAAAGAGGTCAGATTTGCAGAAAAGAGGTAAGCTCTGTAAGCTCTGTGTTCTGATAAAGGTAAGAATAGTTAAAAGTTCTTAGATCTGGAAGCTTTGTGCTCTATAGAAGTAAAATAAGTGAAACTTTTTGTTTCTAGAGTACAGATCTAGGTATGTTTGATAGATTATGTCCTGGCTTGAAAACTAGGGCTCTGATAGATGAAAGAAAGCTTGATATGAATATATCTAATAAGAATAGTGATAGATATGTTATACCTATGCATAGAAAGAATGTTTGGACTAACCAATGGATGCAAGATCCTAGAAAGAATTTTTTGCAGGCTAGCTACCATGATCCTAGTGCGCAACACAGAAAAGGTTGGGGATCATTTAAAAGAAATAGAGGACTAACCCTTTGTTACAGTTGCAGAAGGTAAGGACACCTTGCTAAAGAATGTCCCGGTGGAAGACCTAGTTGTGTCTGTTGTCAAGCTATGGACCATGAGGTATTGGATTGTCCTAGAATGATTTTTAAACTTGAAAGAATGAATCTGAATCAAGAAAACCCTAAGATAGATCCAGAAAATGTGGATGAAACACCGAAAGAATCAGAGAAGGTATTGATACAAATGAAAGAAACCTTGAATGACCACTGACATGTCAAGCTGCCAGATATTTTTAAAGAGAAAGAACACACTGAGGCTATAATAGGGGACTTCGACATTGACTATGTCCTTGATGAAGAAACACAAGTGAACATTATGACAGAAAGAACTTGGTAAACTATAGGGAAACCCACTATGATCTCTTAATTAGGAGGAATAGGACTATTCAGAGGAAAACTGATGATGTTATGTGGAAAGCTCACTCATATACCTATGAAAGTCAATGGAACTTCGACAAAGGAAGATTTTGAGATTATTAGATTCATTGAAGACAGTACCCCGTTTACCATGTTACTGGGAAAACCTTGGATTGATAGAGATCAAGCCAGACGAAAGGAAGAGGAAGAAGTTTTGGAACATAAGAAGCAAGGGTTAAAATATTTTATGACCAGAAAGATCACGCAGCTGCTTGAAGAACAAAAGAACAACTCAAAGCTATTTTACACCAGAAACCCCAATGTCAAAGCCACAAGAATATTGAAGGACTCACAGAAGACTGAAGTACTTATTTGAGATAAAGAAGAAGTGTTACCCCTGAAAGAATCTCAACATCGCGAAGTGATTGTGTCCAAGGAAAATAAGAATCAGAATGGGAAGAGAATCATCGAGACAAAGATCACCGGAAAGAAGGATAGGAAGCTAAGTAAAAAGAGAGCTAAGATCGACAAGCTATAGAATATTCCAGAGGGAACCTCGCAGAACGGGAAACTTACAGAAATTGAACTTCGCCGAGATATCAGACTAGCGACATAGGCCACTTCGTCGAGGAAAAGAAATATAGTTGTTGGGAGATGATATAATCATTCGACTGCCACTCTAAATGGGTTGAAAATCATTAATGGTTTGCCACTAGACCATTGGACCGTGCCTCAACGGGTTGAACGAAGTTAATGGAGGCTCGTACCAATTGAAAATCAAACCCTTGCCAAGATCGCCTATTTATCTTGTCGCGCCATGACCGAAGAACACTTTTTCCAACTAATAATTTGAATCCCACAGACTAGAAAGTGTATACAGTGATCATCGTGCCCTCGTTGTTCATTCCTAAGCAGTGTCTGAGATCATTGTGACCCCGATAATTTATCCCGAGCGTGTATGTCCGAAGAGCTTAGCATAGTTGAAGAATCCGCGAAGGAAATAATCAATGATCTTAGGACTGAGAAAATCATGTAGGAAAGAAGGATGTCTGTAGGTGTGCAAGCATCATCAACAGGAGGAGTCCAAGCTTCCCCATCGACTGCTCGTCGAGCAGGAACTTCCATAATTGAGACAGAGACAAGAACGAATCACAGAGACGACATTGCGAACGCCAATCTGATTTCGAGCATTCTACCTGCCTACCTACCCCTCTAAGCAACAGCATCAACCGAGACAACGTGCCCAAAGATTTTGACTATGCTTTGGTCACGGCGTACCTCTCGAAAGGGATACACGCAGTTCAAGCTGACTAGGATAAGCTCACAGCATTGAAGTTCAGTGACTTCAACCTTGGTGACAGGAAGGCTTACAACATGCTCACCCTGCACAAGTATCTGACTAGGACTAAAGGAAAAAATCGAAGATTATCCCACAACTATGGACCCAGAACCTCACACAGTCCACACTGCTCAATGTGATGAATATCCCACACTTCGGACGACGTCAGGAGGTGCATGCATGTGTAAAGTTACTACTATCGTGCTATCACAAAGGTTACTTATGGTTGAACCGTCACATCACTATGGATCCAACGTTGATCAATCGGATCATAGGGCTGAGCATGCAGGGCCCTGACCCACATAATTTTTACCCTAGAAAGACCTTAGATCGAGCATTAGCACAGAGAATCAAAGAGACTTATGGCGATGTCAAGAAGGGCATGCGAGGTTACAAGGTAACCTCTATCCAGAACAACGCAATGCGCCTCACATGTCAGCTGATCGCAGGAAATATAGTTCGCAAGAACCGACCCACCCAAGTGATTGGATTCATAGTTGACCTCACAGGAAAGTGCGTGGAGGGACTACAGATGAATTGGGCACAGTACCGTGTAAACTAGCTGGAGCTTGACTGCAGAGAAGCACAATACCAAGGGCATGAGTTCCACTTTAGCTAGCTTCTCATCCTAATCGCATTCATTGCATGGGAAATGCTGAAAGGTGCGACCTTCCCCGACATCAAGCCCTTCGAACCTCTGGCCACGAAGTTCTGTACGTTATGGTACTCTAATGATATGAACAAGTAGTGGCAGTCCAATGTCGTCTTCCATATGTACTACAACTAGTTGAAACAATCCATCCAGTTCGAGCCCCAGATGACTTCGAATACCCTCCATAGGTTTCGACCCTTAATGAAGTTCAGCGCGGACCGCCATTTCATTTAAATAACAACGCGCGTTGATGAGAAAAAGCAACAGTTGCAGTCATATTACAAGCTAACAGAGGAAGACTTAGAAGAAAACACTAAGGAATGGTCGGTGGATCTCCTTATTCCAGCCAACCCTGTGGAGTTGTCCGATGTAGATAGGCCAGAATCTACGCAGGATACACCCAGATCAAGCAAGACGAAGAAGCCTGAAGAGGTTCATGATGTAGAAAACACATCTGTGAGGACTGCATCCATTTAACCAGAAGAAGGGGGTGATGGTGAAGAGATCAAAGGTGCAGAAATTGAACAACAGAAAGGCGAAGTACCACCGCATAGGGATGAAGAGGACTCGTCGAAGAAAAGGAAGGTTTTGCCTCTGAAATCTTCCTCCTGAAAGAAACCTAGAACCCCTGTAACCAAGATGCGTACTACCCTCACATTGGATGATTTTAATTTCATCATCGTAGCTGTGAACGATGCTTCACAGGAGGTATTAGAGAAGTAAGAGGCGAAGCAGGAGCAGATGTATAATCGCATCAAGATTGAACTCCAAGCAGTGCAGCAGGCACTCCAGTCTAGTTGCGCAGTCTCCACTGTGCCTTTGACAGTAGGAACAATAGAACTAGGAGATGAGCTAGCCCAATAGCACCAGATCGCCAATAAATTTGAAGCTCGCCTTCGACGAGCTCAGGAAGAGACAGCACAATCCATACAAGCTTTGACACAGGTACAGGGAGTACTTGTCGAGCAACGCAGTGCTTTCGAACGAGAAAAACTTGTTCTTCAAGCACAGTGGGACAATGAGAAAGAAGAGCTACAATAGAGCAAAGAGAAGTTGATCACAGAGAAGATAGAAGTAAAGGAACTGGTCAGCAGAGCAGTTCTCTCTGTGACCGTCATAGAAGTGAAAGCTGAAGAATGAATTCCACAGCAGGTGGCATAGCTTGAAGAAGTGATCCAGCAGCTTCAACAGCACATCGTAGACCTGGAACTTCGTACTGTGCCCGATACCCCTCAAGAAATCAGAGACCTAAGAGAGGCAACTGATCACAGCGCAATTGGCATATTGAAATCCCTTGACTTGTGAGTGCAAGCAGTTGAGCTCTAGGAGCGCTCAAACGTATGAAAACCTCACAGAGAATCCAGAGTTACAATCATTGGAGTCGTAGCTCCAAGAAGCGAAGAAACATGGAGATACGTTACAAGCGCAGCTAAAGGCCTTGTCACCAGTCAAGAGAATGAAGAGGTTTCCAGAGAAATACACATACCAACAACAGATCCACACTATCCATACCAAAGTGATGGAAGTCTCTCAATCACTTCAACCAGTGCAAGAGAAGGCATGCCAACTGTTCATTGAAGTTGAAATCCAAGTAGTTGAACTTGAAGAAGTTGCGAGTGCAGCATAACAACGCCTAGAAGGACCAATCAATGACGCACTCATCCAGGAGTTCACTGAGTAAGAAGTAGTAGCACTGCAGCAGGTCGAAGCAGCTCGAGCCAAGCTTGAGGCATTCGAGGCGAAATTGCTCAGACCAAGTTTTGAAGTTACTTGGTCATATTTGACCATTTTTGGGAGTTCGACGGTCTGTCGAAGATGGAACTCCAGACGAAGCAGAGATCAAGGGATCTCTACCCACTTTCAGGTCCCTTTTTGGGTTTTGGGAATATGTAATGGGAAAGGGATGTCAGCCCATGGGTTTACCCACACTTAGGCCGATTTTGTATGTATAAATAGACATATAGGCATCTAGTAGAGAGGAGAGGGATTGTATTGTATCTATGTGGTATAGGCTAAGTGACAAGAAGGGATCTGTGCGATTGAAAACTTTGTGCATTCTGTATAGACTTGCAGAGCTTAGTGCAAGTCCCTGTGTGAAGATATAGAAGGCTTTGTGTTGAAAGGAAAGGAAGAAGGATCTAGTGGGCTGCGCAAATCTTCTGTCCCGTGCAAAGTAAGGGTTCCTAAGGATTTGTGCTTGTAACTGATTGGCCGACAATAATATAGAAGAAGAGTTGGTGGACGTAGCCCCAGGGTGGGGGTGAACCATGTAAATCTGTGTGTTATGCTTTGTGCCCTAACTTGTTGTTTTTATCTCTGCTTTTGCTAAGTGCTTTGATATATTTAGATGGATATATTTATTCTTTGTGCTTATTATATAGGTATACATAGTAGATTTGATATGTATGAATATACTTAGTGCTGAACTACTGGATCTAACCTGCTTATTATTGCTAAGTGCTTAGTTACCTTAGATCTAAGTGACTACTTCGATGCTCCGTGCTATCTACGAAGTATAATAAGGACTAAATATTGATGGATAGTTGATGCTAAGCACTCTATAAGTGATACAATCACAAATCTATGTCCCATCTAAGGTTTCATACATTTTGTTAGCCTCATAATCCTAAAGTTCTATAGTCTAAGTATTTTCTAGTATAAATGTTTTTAGAAATTAATTTATTCTAGTTTGTTAGGATAAGGACACCTAGCTTCTATGTAAAGCACGCCTATCATACTCATGTGCTTATGTGATTGGTTGTTCTCCTATTTTTTAGTTTAGAGCTAAGCTATATAAATAAGCTCCTTCTTCAAGTGAGGTTAAGGAGTAGATTATGAATTTGAGATTGTAATCACTTTTTCCTTATTAATAAAATTACGTGTCTGAGGAAACTTTGTCAACACATTTGAGTCCTACAACCACCCCTGCCTCTACCTCGAGTGAGACTTCATCTGCTTCGTAGGTGTTGCCGAAAGGGCCAATAGTTAGGGTTTTGTTGGTGCGCTCTTGTAGCGTTGAACCCTGGGTCTTCCCCTATGCCAATAGTAGGGTATGCACCCCTATGGAGAGAGGCATGTGAAACCATGGTATTGCCAAAGAGGAATGTGAGGCCTAGATGAAGTCCTCTAGCTACATGGAGGGGTATGTTGTTTCTCACTAAGGGTTTGCATCCATGTTTTATTTTTTCTCTTTGATAATTTCGTAGTTTTGAAACCATCTTGATGGGAATATTTATTTCTATGGATAAATAAGTAATATAACTAAGCAATTAATTCAACTGTAACACCCCAGGTTTTGAATCCCCATTTTAAATAATGTATTGTTACAATGTTGAGAGGCCAGAGTGCCCAAACAATCATTAAAGGCCAGTGTGCCCAAGAAATGTAATGTTTTGATCACTATTAATAATAAATACATCGTTGGTTACTAAACAGACAACGACTAGAGTTATAGGGGGCTATGATTCCATAAGAGAGGGGACTTGAGGGGATAAATGTTTATTTCCTTTTTTTTTATTACCCTTTTATCTAAGGGAATGGATCATATACATGAGATTATTGGGGGAGGCCAGGAGGTTCTTGATTCCCCACGAAAATACATAAAATCATCCCTAGTATGATTGGGGGGTTGGCTCGTTCGCTCCTTCATTCACTTATTCGCTCTTCCACTTTATCACTGGCTCTTGTGTTCATTCACTTGCTCACTCATTCATTCATATCATCCTTACCCATCATTCATTGATCTTTCCTCATCCGTGTCTTGGTTTGGGAAAGGGAAACAAACTGTCGAAGAGTAGACATGGTATTGTTGGTTGTAGTGGTCACTGGTGAAATCCAGCCATGACTTGAGGCCTACATGTTTGAGATGCGTTGACCTTTTTCCATCTTTGTTCATAGTTGCAGGTCCTGAGAGTTCCAGCACTCATATTCTGGACCAGTTGTGCTGGAGTAGTGGAAGGAGAAGGACTTCTCGAGGGAATGCATGGTAGAGAAGGGTGGAGGTCCATTCTCTTGGGTGGTGCAGGATGGTTAGAAGAGAGATGGGTACTTGGATTACTGTGAGTTCTGGGAAATCTTGTGAGAGATTGAGTGTTGATTGGTTTGGGAAGCCAAGTAACACTTTGGAATCATCCTTGTGGATTCATAGCCCTGGCTCGGGGGTGACACTACTGATGATATTCAGAGTAGTAGTGTCTACGGTTGGGTGGAACGTCCTTGGTGTGCAGCTAGTTGGTGTCATTTTTTATAAAGATAAGTTCTCTCTGTTATGATATTATTTGCATGTATATGAATGTATTCCATTATGTATTTATTTATCTTTTAATTGAATCTTTATAATATGCATGCTTGCTGGTTATTGTGGTGCATGTCATTAGATCTTTTCTTTTACGCATCCTTATTAATTTAAAAAGGTATCGGTAAGAGAAAGAAGTTCAAGGGTGGGATTGAAGGTAGCGTACCTCGGCCTGTGGGTGGCAAGGTATGTTACAGATTGGTATCAGATCTTCTGGTTGAAACATCGGGTTAGTATGGGTCAAGTCTATTGGTCAGATTCCTGTGGTTGAGATCGAATTATGACCGTGAAGTTGAAAATCTCAGGAGGAATGGCGTTGCAGAATCTATGCAGGAGCTAGAATGTCAAATATCCTTTGTAAGGGTTCGAAGGATCGTGACTATCCCTTTTGAATTCGACAACGTTCACCACTATGGGATCAAGAGATATCTGGGATCATTAGATTAGAGGGCAGGTAAAGCAAGGGTTAAGTCACAACCGTCAGATCTCATTCGAGAGAAATTGATGGTGGGGAGGCATTGTGGGAATCGGGAAGAAAATTAAAGTTTTTGCAAGTTGTGAGCCCACAATCGCTCAGGATCGTTGATCTTGCTACATAAACAGATAAATGGTGGATATCGATCCCACTACGGATGAGCATATTCACTTTGTGCAAATCAACAAGGAAATTAAAGAGTGAGAGTTGAGTCTCTGCAATCACTCGTGGTCGTTGATATTCAAGCATAGGACATGTGTCAGGCGATCTCGTACTCCGGGAGGAAGCAAGAAGAATCTGAGTGAGTAAAGGACTCCTGAATCCCAAAGCTCCAAAGAGTCAGAGTAGATCCAAACAGTTGATCGAAGTGGACACGTCGTAGGAGATCCTGCACTCTGTCGGATAACCACTTCGGAAGAAAGATGGATGCGAAAAGCTAGAACTCATGAAGGCCCAGAGTTCATCTGAACTGTCCATCAACAAGGACATGCGACACCATATCTCTCACTTCGAAGACTTTGTACTTCATAAGTTTTTGCATAGCGAAGAACTAGGGAAAGAACTACCCGAAGTCCCGAAGTCTGGAGTTAATACGGATCACCCGATAAGGGAGACACGTGTCAACAGATTGGCCAGTTTAGGAATTTGAAGTTTAGGAGAATTGGAGTGTGCTAGTATGGAAAATCCTGAAGCCCGGAGTTCCAAAGCTCGAATATTCAAAGTGGTGGGACATGATGACGTCACCTAGAGGTGATGTGCAACCCGGAAGGTTAAGTAGTTCGGAAATTCAGAGTTCGAGAGAATTGGAGTGTGCTAGTATGGAAACTCTTGAAGCTCAAACTTCTGAAGCCCGAAGAGTCGAAGTGGTGGTGCATGATGACATCACCTAGAGGTGATGTGGACCTCGGAAGGTTAAGCAATTCAGAAATTTGGAGTTCGGGAAACTTGAGGAGTGCAAGTGTAAAATCTTCTAAAGCCCGAAATTTTGAAGTGACGTGGCTCGCGGATGCCACCTGGGATGACGTGGACAGATAGGATGTGTGCCACATCTAATTGATTTTTGAACCTCTAGAGGATTGAAATGTCAGTTAGAACGTGACATGTGTCACCCTCCTGATTGGGCCACGTATCCACTTCTAGTATTTTTCCACGTGGCGACAGATCATGCAGTCCGGAGATTGGGCACTCTAGAGGAAAAATATGTGATAGTTTGTGTTGGGTCAAGAAATCCTGAAGGCCTGAAGGCCAGAGTACATATTGACCATTGATCATAGAAGACACGTGGAAGTAGAGCTCACAGGGGTTAAGAGGATCGACACTCCAGGAGAAAGTGAAGGCGGAGAGTTTGAAACTCCCGCAGCCCGAAGAGCTGAAGTGATTCACAGTCATTGATCTGTGAGAGACAAGCGTCGATGGATCGTCGACTTCAGGCGAAAGCACTCTTGGAGAAAGTGAAGGCGGAGAGTTTGAAACTCCCGAAGTCTGAAGAGCCGAAGCGATTCATAGTCGTCGAACTGTGGGAGGACACGCGTCGACAAATCATGAACTCCAGGTGGAGGCGTTCCAGGAGGAGGCAAGCGGTGGAATTTGAGACTTCCAAAGGCCGAAGTCTTGAAGTGGACTAGATTTGTTGATTTGAGGAGGACGCATGGCGACTGATCTAGAACTTTGGGTACAGAGTACTCCCGGGGAAAGCGGAGGTTGAAAGTGTCGAACTCCTGAAGCACAGAGTCCCGAAGTGGATCTCGATCATTGATAATGAATGAGGATGAGGAGCATTGATCTGGTCCTAGCTGAAGGTTCCAAAGTTGCGAGGTGCGAGGAGGGTAAGCCCTGGGTCACATCCCAAGGTCACGGGCGAGGAAGGAGCTAGCAAATGTCAGTGTGAGATTAGAATAGGGCGCTAAGGAAGCAGGACCCACAGATATCCATCGATATGTGAATGGAAAATCGACGGTGGGGGACCATTATGGGGAGAGGAGGAAAAATTAGCGGACATGCTAGTTCGCAGCCCGATATTTTCCAGTGTCGTTGATCTCGTCGGGCCAAGGGATCAACGACCATGATTTAAAGGAGATTTGGGTGAGCACTTTTCATATTACAGGGACAGATCTCTCTGATAAAGAGAGAGAATGTTGTCAGCACACAATTACTGTTGACCGTTGATCTTAGCCCTCGATCATTTTTCAACCACATGATCTTCGATGTAGTAATTTATAACACAGAAAGCGCCATGAAGGATTTGGCCGTGGTTTGGAGTCGTGGTTACCTGGGGAAGTGGTTTGAAGGGAGTGCCTGTGCAGAATTAAATTATGTATCGGCTAAGGGATGCCATGGAAGTGTTATACAGTGCATATTGATACATATATGTCCATGAATTGAGAAGAAAAATGACTTGTAGCATTGTTGACAAATTTTGTTTATCATATGCATAATTCTAACAAAATGGTCACTTGCACATTTTGCAGAATTAAGAGATTAAACATATCATCTCGGAATGAAGATTCGAGAGATGGGAGAAGGTGAGGAAGCCTCTAGCCATGAAAGAGAGGCCAAAGGCCAAAATACCAGATTTGGTAATGCAGAGGTAAAGTCCAATGGACGCAAGGGAAGAGGAGAGCATGAAATATTAATAGAAACTGTAAGAATACTGAAAATAGAAGTGCATAGCTACAAATAAGACAATGAGAGACCGATGAGAGGGAAAATTCAGATGAATGCTAGAGTGTTGCAGATCTTAAATCAGTTGCAGAGGCAAACAAAGAAATGATCAAACTCAAAACAAGAGGAATAAGGAAGGTTTCGTGAAAGAAGAGAGGATTGTGGAAGATTTGGTTATTCGGGAAGTGCCAACAGAACTCATTGACACCACTCAGCTCCGTACTCAGAAATAATTTTTTATGCATCAGAAGATTCCATAAGCAGTCCAGAGGTGTCTCCTATTAGGCACCAGAGAAGGAGACATGAAGTGGACAATTTGCAAGGAGAGATGAGGAATCTTAAGCCACCCTGCTTCGATGGTGAAAAAAAAACGAAGATGATGCTGAAGCATGGTTGCTTAGACCCAAGAGGTATTTTCAATTATATAAATATTCATCAAACCTGGAAGCCAAGATTTCCACCTACCATTTACATGGGAAAGTTGCAATGTGGTGGGATCAACTGAAGCAACTTGAACATATTAATGAGAGTAGGAACACTTGGAAGCAGTTCAAGAAGCAATTCCAGAAGGAGTACCTCTCAGATAATTTCTATGACAAGAAAATACAAGAGTTCTTTGAACTCAGACTGGGAAGTATGACTATAGTAGAATATGAGAAGAAGTTCTTGGGATTGTTAAAGTATGCCAGGTTCATTGATGATGAGAATGTGAAAATACAAAGATTTATAAGTGGACTTCCAGCCTTTTATAAATAAAATATTAGGTATGATGAGCCCAAGACCTTGATTGAGGCCATCAGGAAGGATAAATACCTGTATGAGCAAGGCCAGGGAAAAGAATCCCTGTAGAAATCTTGGAAGGATAAGAAGAAGGAGAATTCTAATCAGAGGAGGAAGAGATTCAAACCTCCCTTCAATAGGAATGAGCCTAATAGAAATCATCAAGATCAGTGTGATAAGGGTGAATCCAAGAAATAATACTCCTTGGGAAACAGGGGAAGACCACCAATCCAATGTTGGGGATGCAAGGAAGATCACATGTACAGGGATTTCCTACATAGAAAAGACAGAGAGAAGACTATGCAAAACGTCCAAGAGGCTACAACAGTCAAAGATATGGGAATAATCTATGCAGCTTTAGATGATTGACAAGTGGAATACCAGTCCAATATGATCGAGGTGGAAGGTAAGATCATAAACCATCATGTTTTTATTTTAATTGGTTGGGGAGCAAGTCATTGTTACATTGATCCTAAAATAGTGGATAGATTACATTTGGAGAAAAGTGAGCTTGGAAAATCAAGTTTGGTTTAGTTAGCCACTGGAACCAAAAGGAGAATCCATTATATGGTCATAAGTTGCTCCATAAGTCATAATGGTGTGAATACTAGTGCTGATCTAAATATCATGCCATTGGGGTCTTTTGATATTCTTATTGGAATGGATTGGTTGGACAAGCATCATGTTGTCCTAGATTGTAATAGCAAGACATTTACCTGTCTTGATGAAGGTGGAAAACATAGCACTGTGAAAGGAGTTCCAAGACCCATCTCTATAAGGGAGATTTCAGCCTTACAACTGAAGAGATGTTTTAGAAAAGGATGTATTCCTTGAATATTTCTCAGTACTACAAGAATTTGAAGATGTATTCCAAGAAATACCAGGGTTTCCACCAAGAAGGGAGATAGATTTCTCAATTGATTTAGTGCCTGGAGTTGCCCCAGTGTCAAAAACACCTTACAGAATGAGCACACCAGAGTTAAAAGAATTACAAATGCAGTTGGATGAATTGTTGAAGAAAGGGTACATACGTCCAAGTGTTTCACCTTGGGGAGCACCAGTACTTTTTGTCAAAATGAAGGATGGAACCTTGAGGTTGTGTATTGAATTTCGACAATTGAACAAGTATACTATAAAGAACAAGTATCCTCTACCCAGAATTGATGACCTCTTTGATCAACTAAGAAGAGCAAAGATATTTTCAAATATTGACTTGAGGTCAGGATACCATCAGGTAAGGATCAAGGAAGAAGAAATTCATAACACAACCTTTAGAACCATGTATGGGAATTATAAATTTGTAGTGGTGCCATTTGGACTGACCAATGCACCAACTATATTTATGTGCTTAATGAATGGCATATTCAGAAATTATTTGGAAAAAAAATTCATAGTGTTCTTGGATGACATACTTATTTATTCTAAGTCTGAAGAGGAGCATGAACATCACTTAAGACTGGTATTTCAAGTGTTGCGGAAACATCAGTTGTATGCCAACATGATTAAGTGTTCTTTTTATAAAAAATAGATCCATTACTTGGGACACATTATTTCAGAGCAGGGCATAGCAGTAGATCCAGGGAAGATTGAAGCCATTAGAGGATGGCCAACACCCAGAAATGTGTCAGAAGATAGATATTTTATGGGATTATCTAGTTACTACAGAAGGTTCATAGTAGGTTTCTCTAAGATCTCACATCCCATCACTTCTTTGCAAAAGAAGGGAACTACATTTGAATGGACACCTAAGTGTGAAGAGAATTTTAATCTGTTGAAGGAATTACTTACTAGTGCACCTGTGTTAAAGATTTTTGAGCCAAATGAAAGTTTGTGGTATGTACAGATGCATTAGTATTCACACCATTAGGAATTATCGAACAACTTCTGACCATATCATGGATTCTCCTTTTGGTTCCAGTGGCTAACTGAACCAAACTTGATTTTCCAAGCTTACTTTTCTCCAAATGTAAACTATCCACTATTTTAGGATCAATGTAACAATGAATTTCTCCCAAATCAATTAAAATAGCAACATACTGGTTTACAATCTTACCTTCCACCTCGATCATATTGGAATGGTATTCCGCTTTTCAACCATCTAAATATGCATATATTCTTCCCATATCTTCAATTGTTGCAGCCTCTTGGACGTTGTGCATAGTCTTCACTCTGTCTTTTTTGTGTGGGAAATCCTTGTACCAGTGATCTTCCTTGCATCCCCAACATTGGATTGGTGGTCTTCCCCTTTTCCCAAGGAGTCTTCTTTCTTGGATTCACTCTTATCATATTGATCTTGATGATTTCTATTAGGCACATTCCTATTGAAGGGAGGTTTGAATCCTTTCCTCCTCTGATCGGACTTCTCGTTCTTCTTATCCTTCCAATATTTCTGCAGGGATTCTCTTCCATGGCCTTGCTCATACATGTATTTAGCCTTCCTGATGGCCTTAGTCAAGGTCTTGGGCTCATCATACCTAATATTTTCTTTATAAAAGGTTGGTAGTCCACTTAGAAATATTTGTATTTTCACCTTCTCATCATCAATGAACCTGACATACTTTAACAATCCCAAGAACTTGTTCTCATATTCTTCCATAGTCATACTTTCGAGCCTTGAGTTCAAATAACTCTTGCATTTTTTTGTCATAGAAATTATCTAAGAGGTACTCCTTCTAGAAGTACTTCTTGAACTGCTTCCAAGTGATCCTACTCTCATTAATATGTTCAACTTGCTTCATTTGATCCCACCACATTGCAGTTTTCCCATGTAAATGGTAGGTGGAAATCCTTGCTTCTAGGTTTGATGAATAGTTATGCAATTGAAAATACCTCCTGATTCCAAGCAACCATGCTTCGACATCATATTTTTTTTATTTTTCACCATCGAAGGAGGGTGGCTTAAGCTTCCTCGACTCTCCTTGAAAACTGTCTACTTCCTGTCTCCTTCTTTGGTGCCTAGCAGGAGACACCTCTAGACTACTTATGGAATCTTTCGATGCATAAAAATTTATTTTTGAGTAAGGAGGTGAGTGGTGTCTATGAGTTTTGCTGGCACTTCCCGAATAACCATCTCTTCCATGATCCTCTCTTCTTTCATGAAAATTTCCTTGTTCCTCTATTTTTGAGTTTGATCCTTTCTTCGTTTGCCTCTGCAACTGATTTAAGATATGCAACACTTGAGCATTTATCTAAATTTTCTCTCTCATCAGTCTCTCCTACTCTCCTCTTCCCTTGCGTTGATTGGAATCTATCTTTGCATTACGAACTTTGGTATTATGGCCTTCAGCTTCTCTTTCAAGTCTGGAAGCTTCCTCACCTTCTCCCATCTCTCAAATCTTCATTTTGATCTGATATATTTAATCTCTTAATTCTACAAAATGTGCAAGTGACCATTTTGTTAGAATTATGCATATGATAAACAAAATTTGTCAACAATGCTACAGGTCGTTTTTCTTCTCAATTCATGAAGAACATATATGTATCAATATGCACCATATAACACTTCCATGTTATCGCTTAGCCGATACATAATTTAATTTTTCACAGACACTCCCTTCAAACCACTTCCCCAGGTGACCACAACTCTAAACCGCGGCAAAATCCTTCCTGGCACTTTATGTGTTAGAAATTACTATATCAAAGATCGTGTGGTTTAAAATTGATTGAGGGATGAGATCGATGGTCAACAGTAATTGTGGGATGACAACGTGCTTGCTCTTTATCAAAGAGCTCTGTCCCCGCAATCTGAAAAGTGCTCACCCAAATCTCCTTTAAATCGCGTTCGTTGATCCCTTGTCCTGACAAGATCAACGACGCTGGAAAATAGAGGGTTGCGAACTAGCATGTCCGCTAATATTTCCGCCTCTCCTTGCAATGGTCCCCCACCGTTGATTTTTTGTTCAAAGATCGACAACTATCCATGGGTCCTTCTTCCTTAGCGCCCTGTTCCAATCTCACACTGACAGGCGCTATCTCCTTCCTCGCCTGTGACCTTGGGCTGTGACCCAAGGCTTACCCACCTGGCACCTCACAACTTCAAAACCTTCATCCAGGACCATATCAATGATCCTCATCCTCATTCACTATCAATGATCGAGATCCACTTCGGGACTCCGCTCTTCGGGAGTTCAACACTTTCGACCTTTGCTTTCTCCCGGAGTACTCCATACCCGAAATTCTATATCGCGCGCGATGCGTCCACCTCAAATAAATGGCTCTAGTCCACTTCGGGACTTCAGCCTTTAGAAGTCTCAACTTCCCTCACTTTCTTCCTCCTGGAACGCTTCCACCCGGAGTTCATGATCTGTCGACGCGTGTCCTTCCGTAGATCGACGACTATGAATCGCTTCGGCTCTTTGGGCTTTGGGAGTTTCAAAATCTCTGCCTTCACTTTCTCTTGGAGTTATTTCACCCGAATTCGATGATCCATTGACACTTGTCTCTCACAGATCAATGGTTGTGAATCGTTTCAGCTCTTTGGGCTTCGAGAGCTTCAAAATCTCCGCTTTCACTTTCTCCTCGAGTGCCAATCCTCCAAACCACTGTAAGAACTACTTTCGCATGTCTTCTGGGATCAACGATCGATATGTACTACGGCCTTCGGGCCTTTAGGAGTTCTCGACCCAACACAAATTGTCACATCTTTTTCCTCTGGATTTCCCAGTCTCTGGACTACCCGATCTGTCGCCATGTGGAGAAATAATAGAAGAGAACACGTGGCCCAATCAAGTGGGTGACACATGTCATGTTCTAATTGACATTTCAATCCTCCACAGGTTCAAAACTTGCTGACACATGGCACGCATCCCATGTGTCCACGTCATCCCAGGTGACGTCCACGAGCCACGTCACTTCAGAATTTCAGGCTTCGAAAGATTTTACGCTTGCACTCCTCAAGTTTCCCAAACTTCTTAACCTTTGGTGTACACATCACCTCCAGGTGATGTCATCATGCCCCACCACTTCGACTCTTCGGGCTTCAAAACTTTGGGCTTCAGGATTTTCCATACTAGCACACTCCAATTCTCTTGAACTCTGAATTTTTGAATTGCTTAACCTTTCGGGGTCCACATCACCTCTAGGTGACATCATCATTCCCCACCACTTCGACTCTTCGGGCTTCAGAACTTCAGGCTTCAGGAGTTTCCATACTAGCACACTCCAATTCTCCTGAACTCTGAATTTCCAAACTACTTAACCTTCCAAGGTCCACATCACCTCCAGGTCACGTCATCATGCCCCACCACTTCAACTCTTTAGGCTTCGGGAATTTCCATACTAGAACACTCCAATTCTCCCGAACTCCAAATTTAGGAATTGGCCAATCTATCAACACGTGTATCCCTTATCGGACGATCCATATTAACTTCATATTTCAGGATTTCAGGTAGTTCTTTCCCTAATGCTTCGCTCTGCAAAACCTTCTGGAGTACTAAGTCTCCGAAGTGAGAGATATGGCACCACATGTCCTTGTTGATGGATAGTCTGGATGAACTATGGGCTTCGGGCCTTCGGGAGTTTTGGCTTTTCGCATCCGTCTTTCTTCCGAAGTGGTTATCCACCAGAGTGCAGGATTTCCTGCCACATGTCCACTTCGATCAACGGTCTGGATCTACTCCGTCTCTTCGGAGCTTCAGGCTTTGGGAGTCCTTTACTCACTCATCTTCTTCTTTCTTCCTCTCAGAGTACGAGATCGCCTGACACGTGTCCCCTGCTTGAAAATCAACGACCACTAGTGATTGGGGAGACTCAGCTCACTCACTCTTTAATTTCATTGTTGATTGTTGCAAAGCGAATATGCTCTGTTGTAGTGGGATCGATATCCACCGTTGATTTGTTGATTTAGAAATATCAAAGATCCTGAGTGACTGCGAGCTCACAACTTGCAGAAACTTTAATTTTCTTTCCGATCCCCGCAATGCCTCCCCACCGTCGATTTCTCTCCAATGAGATCTGACGGTTGTGACTTAACCCTTGCTTCACCTTCCCTCTGATCCAATGATCCTGGATATCTCTTGATCCCATAGGGGAGATCACTCCTAAATTCGAAAGTGATGGTCACGATCCTTCGAACCATTACAAAGGATCTCTAACGTTCTAGCTCTTATGTATATTCTGCAATGCCATTCCTCCTGAGCTTTTCAACTTCATGGTCGTAATTCGATCTGAACCACGATACTTTGACCAATAGACCTGGCCCATATCGTCCCATTGTTTCAACCAGAAGCTCTGATACCAATCTGTAACACACCCCACCACCACACGTCGGGGTACGCTACCTTCAAGCCCACCCTTGGACTTATTTCTCTTACTGATACCATTTTAAAACAATAAGGACGCGTAAAATAAAAGATCTAACCACATGCACATCAATAATGAACAAGCATGCATATTCTAAAGATTCAATTAAATGATAAATAAATACACACCGGAATACATTCATATACAGGTAAATAATACCATAACAGAAAGCACTTATCTTTATACAAGTTGAAACCAATTGGTTGCAGAACAAGGACGTTCCACCCAACCATAGACACTACTGCCTCGAATCTCAGCAGTAGTGTCACCCCCGAGCCAAGGCTATGAATCCAAAAGGATGGTTACAGAGTGTTACTTAGCTTCCCAAACCAGTCAACACTCAAGCTCTCACAGGCTTTCCCAGAACTCACAACAATCCAAATACCCAAATATCTTCTACCCAACCTACACCACCCAAGAGAATGGACCTCCACCCTTCTCTATCGCACAGTCCCTCAGGCAGTCCTTCTCCTTCTAGGGCTCTAGCGCAACTGGTCCAGAATCTCAATGTTGTAACTCTCAGGACCCACAACTATGAACAAAGATGGACACATGGCAATGCAAATCAGACATGTAGACCTCAAGTCATGGCTGGATTACACCAGTGGCCACTACAGCTAACAATACCATGGCTACTCTTCGGAAATTCATTTTCCTTTCCCAATCCAATGTTGATACTGAGAGGGAGGTGAATCAGTATCAAGTACAATTTAAAAACCTTTTTCAAATTATACTTAAACCATTCAATTATATCCAATGAGCAATGAACAATAGTATAAGAGTTACACCAATACACCATAATACACCATGCACAATATATGAGAAATAATCAATAGTTTTTGTTCAAGGGAAGTAATGACTTCCAAAGGTA
>ML807921.1:85884-123444 GCA_009831015.1 Picea engelmannii
AGTTATCAAACATATGCATGAAATCCCTAACATATCATCTAAGAGCTCAAAGACATTACACAGATCTACTATACAAAGCTAAGGAAACCGACAGAACAACCTATTGGGCTAATACCTACAAGAGATGGAAAGTTCCCTTAGAATATCATTCAAGCCATGTTTTATGCAGCGATATGGTTTTAGGGATGTCCAGTCATAGTAAGACCAAGGGCAGGTGTTGTCTATGGGTGTCTTTGTAGGAGGCGAGTTGTACCCGTCATGGATGCATTTTTTTCCAAGCCCTTATTGCCTTTATGTTTTTATTCATTGCTTTTCTTTCTTTTTTATTTCAAGGTATGACCAGAGGACACTGCCTTGGCTTAGTGGCCAGAGCTGACAGCGTTACCCACTGGTATCTTCGTAGAAATGATAAGGTTGGCTCGTGATGAGACCCCCTTTCCTTTGGCCATGCAAACAAAGGTCACTGCCCTGGCTTGGTGACCAGATAGTGGAAATGTCATACTACTAAATACCTATGAACATAATGGGCTGGCTCGTGATGATACCTCCCATCCTCTTGGTTAGGTCTTGTTTTTTATTATTTTTCTTAGGGTCCCTTCAGTTTCTTATCGAGATGCTTTTTATTGCTTTCTCGGGGATCCCCTGGACGAAGCATCTCAAGGTTTATTTTCCTATGGCTTTTATATTTTACCAGCTGCTTTTACCCCCTGGGCCTTTAGCCCCTTCTTCCCACAAGAAAAAGTGTAACCCTCAAAGGTCATCCTAATGGCCAGACTAGGGGAGTGGGATGGATGAGTGGGGTACAAGATGTAAAATGATAAAAGATGGTGGGAGCGGACGATGGCTCTGCAAATCCCCCTTGGTGGCTAACCATAACCCATGAATATCAACTTGCAAGGTTACCCCATCAATCACCCAAACAATGGTCAAGTGGATTAGTGTAAGATCCAAGCAGTCATCAGAAATGAAAGGAACCTAATGCATATATGAGAAGGTTATAACGATCAAATATGACACATACCATGATACCTTGGACCAATTACCTCATGGAGCAAGAGTCCTCTCTGATGCAAGTCTAGGCCAGTGGTGATGGAAACTGCTACTGCTGACAGGATAAATCTGACGAAGAAGAAATGAAGGGCCCTCCAGGTCCATGCTCAAGTCAATCCCGCTCTCGGTACTCCATGTCTAGGACCTGTGGACCTCGAGACATGATCTCCTAGTTATCCCTAGATATCGGGGATAACAGTTACAATTGGACCTATGCTATGGTCGTTTTCGTATCGTCCATCTTCTGTACGCTTTGTTTTCCTCATCAAAGGAAGATCGTGACCATCGACCAGTTATCCTTTGTGTACTCTAGTCCTAATGCATCTGTTGGACCATCGATCCCTGTGATCGACAATTCTCAGCTGGAAACTGAGAATATCGGTGTCGAAATTTATTCTTCCCTCATGGGTTCTTTCTACTTCTCGGCACCAATTCCCCACATTTATGCCATGTCTAGTAGGCCTACTTCAGCAGGGAGGTCCATTCCTTTCCGCACTTCCTATCTTAGTGATCCATGGACCCTACCTTCTCTTACTTCGTCCATGGCCACCTCATTGTCTTATTCGCATGATTTCTTAGATGAGACTTTGCCTTCGGATGAAGCCATCCTTGAAGCCATGAATGGTTCTGAGAGACCTCGGGATGATATGCATCATCTATCTTATTTTCTCCCAATTCTTGAAAGAATCCAACAAGATGATTTTTGGTCTACCTTGAGTGAGATAATCGATCACGTCGTAGTTCCACTTGATACGCATGACATTTATGCCAAAGGAAACATGGCGAGTATTTATCCTACTGTCATGATTGATATCTCTCATACCCCTGGAAAAATTGAAAAAATAAATATAGGTGTGGATTGTTTTCCAGAATAAATTTTGATCTACATCGAACTCTTCAAAGAATTTCGAGATGTATTTGCTTGGTCATATGAAGAGATGTCAGGGGTCGACCCTCGTATTGTTGAACATGAGATTATAACTTATCTGGATGCTAAACCTGTTTGAAAATGTATTAGAGATGTAAATCCTAGGAAGGCCCCTGCTATTAAGGCAGAGGTGGAGAAGCTACTTAATGTTGACTTCATCTACCTGGTTCCTTTGACTGAATGGGTATCCAACCCCGTTCCTGTGAATAAAAATCAAGGAACCATTCATGTGTGTATGGAATTTTGTGACCTAAACAAGGATTGTCCTAAAGATGACTTCCCCACACCTTTCATTGATCATATTCTTGATGAGTGTGTGGGAAGAGAGATATTTTCTTTTATGGACGTATTTTCAGGATATAACCAAATCCAGATCAAACCTAAGGACCAACACAAGACGACATTTATATGTCCTTGGGGTACTTTTGCATACCAGAAAATGCCTTTCAGCCTTAAAAATGTTGGAGAAACCTTCCAACGTGCCATGACTTTCTCTTTTCATGATCTCAAGAACATATTTGAAGCCTACCTTGATGATATTGTTGCTCACTCTCGCAAGAGAGTGGATCATGTTACACACCTTCGGCTTGTTTTTGAAAGATGTCATTACTATAGAATCCAGTTAAACCCTCACAAATGCATATTTTGCATTAAGTCTTGTCATCTTTTAGGATTTTTAGTTTCCGAGACCGGGATCATCGTAGATCCTCTTAAGTCTGAGGCAATACTTCAGTTGCCTCCCCTGCGCATGATTAGACAACTTCAAGGTTTGCAAGGGAAAGCTAACTTTCTACATCGGTTCATAGTGAATTATGCCAATATCACTAAGGGTTTCATGTGCCTCTTGAAGAAAAACACCCCTTTTATCTTGGATGAGCGAGCCCAGGAGTCTTTCGATGCTTTGAAGAAAGCCTTAGTATCGGCCCCTTTGCTAAAGTTTTTGATTACGGTAGAGATTACTTGCTTTATATCGCCGCATTTGAAGAGACGATTGGTATGGTTCTAGTTCAAAAGGATGATGAGCTCCATGAGCATGTCATCTACTATCTTAGTCGAAATTTAGTTGGTCCTGAGCTTAATTACTCTCACGTTGAAAATATATCTTTGGTTGTTGTTCACGCAGTCCAATGCTTACATCACTATATATTACTTTGCAAGACTATGGTGGTTGTCGATGTCAATCCATTTCAATACGTTCTTACTAGACATATCATAGGGGAGAAATATAATAAATGGATTTTCATCTTACAAGTGTTTGATCTCGACTTCGCTTCGACCAAGTCCAAGAAATCACTACTCTTCACAAATCTAATATCCGATTTTCCACGATTAGATGAGGATGCTATCCATGTTGATTCATTTGCGGATGAACAAATTTTCCTTGTCTCGTCGTCCGACCCCTGGTATGGAGACATCATTTTATATCTTCAAACCTTAAAGTTCACTCAACATCTTTCGCGGGATGATCTACGACTTATTCGATATCAATCCAAAAAGTATACCATCATCAGCGACACTTTGTATCACCGAGGAATAGATGATATCTTGCATCATTTCTTAACTCACGAGGAAGCCGAGTCAGTCCTAAATGATTTCCACAAAGGGGCTTGTGGTGGTCACATATACGGGCTTGTGACAACCCAAAAACTCCTGTGAGCCATTTAATTTTGGCCTACTATATTTAAATATTGTATCCAAGTGGTTAAGAAGTGTCACCCTTGCCAGGTGTTCACTCGAAAAATGTGCTCGCATCCATCCCCTCTTCACCCAGTCATTTCCGTCGGTCCCTTCACCAAGTGGGGTGTAGATTTTGTCGATTGCAACCCAACTTCGGCTGGGGGGCATCAACACATTTATGTGGCCGTCAAATACTTTACTAAGTGGGTCAAGGCCATGCCTACCATAAAATATGATGGGAATATTGCAGCCTTCTTCATGTTCAACCAAATTATCGCCCAGTTTGTTATCACGAGTGAGATTGTCATTGATCATGGAAGTCACTTTCAAAATGAAATGATGGTAGAACTAGCATCTTAGTTGGGGTTTAGACATGGTCATTCATCTCCTTATTACCCCCAGGAAAATGGGCAAGTATAGGCCATCAACAAGTCCCTCGGGACCATTTTGCAAAAAATTGTCAGTCGGAGTAATTCCAATTGGCACATCATGATATATCCCATGCTTTGGGCATACTGAACCTCGGTTAAGACTGCCACCAATTTTTCCCCTTTCCAGTTAGTGCACGATGTGGAGTATATCCTTCATGTTGAATGCGAAATCTCTTCTCTTAAGTTGGCAATCGAGCTCCTACCTGACACTTCAGATTTAGAGTGACGCCTTATACACCTAGGGAGTCTTGACGAGTAGCATCAAGGCACCTTTACGTCTATTGAGGCAAATAAGAAATGTGTCAAGGTTCAGTACAACAAGTATGTCTGTCCCCGGTTGTATGCTAAGGGTGACTTGGTCCTCTTGTATGATCAATCCAAAGAAATGCTAGGGGAAAGAAAGTTTAAACCCATGTGGCACGGTCCTTACATCGTGTGATGTGTCTTAGAAAAAGGATCCTACGAGTTAGAATATTATGAAGGGAATAAGTTGGTCGAGCCCAGAAATGGGCTCTACTCTTTGTATACTAATGTAAATTTAGTGTATATACATCTTTTTTCCCCTTTTCTTTTGTCTTTGGCTTACTTATTGAGTTTTCCCTTTGTTGGTAGATGTCAACGGAGTCGTCGGTCTACCTAGGATTCGCAGACAAAGCCAATCATCATACATGGAACTTGGCTTCCGCCGCTTGGGTGGTTTACTCACCCAAGGGCCTACTGGTGTCTTCAGGTTGCGTATGCCTAGGTCCATCCACGAATAATGTGGCAGAATATAGCGTCGTCATAGAACTTTTGCACGATGCTCTCTCGCATGGTATTCGCTCTTTAGAATTTTTCCTGGATTCTTAGTTAGTAGTATGTCAGTTGAACGGCCAGCGTGTATGATCCTACTTTACTTTGTCAATTCCTACGGGTACATCTTTTAGAAAAACAATTTGATTTTATTACATATTATCACATTCCTAAGAGTTCTAATCATGTATCTGATGCCTATGCTAATTACGTTTTAGATTGGAATTTGTCACATTAATAAAGCAAAGAAAACCGTCACATCACTGTACACATTGTAAGATATAAGTAAAGTCAAAGATCCCTTTTTATATATTTCAAAATATGGTATTTTTATTACAAAATTGGGGCTAAAACCCTCAATACACATATACAGCCAGTACACATATCCCACGACACCTACACTTGTGGCACCGGGTGTGTGTCATGGTAGAAAACCATGACATTTGCGAGACACCGGAAGATTCGTACCCATTCTCTAGGTACACCAACCACATGTCGCTGAATGGATTTAGTTAGATCCTCTACTTGAACCATTGGAATCCTCTGTGTCAAATGAGACAGGTTTCCCTGCACATTTTGTAGAACTCTCTCTGCTTCTCCTCCCGTCGCTTCATCCCCCCGGTTCCTCTGTCTATGTCGAGGGAATCCCTTTGGCTGTCGCGGACCCACGTATGCGATTACACAAATGTCTAGTTAGTATGTAAGCACCGTCCAAAAAATGTTTTTGTTCCTTAATACAAAAATACAAAAAAAAATGAAATATTTAAAAAACATTTTACCTATGTTACCATAGGCGGACCCTAGTGGAAGTGGAATATCTGGATCTCCTCTAAAATCGATCCCCACATAGGGATAGTCATCCAGAGAAATGACTTGTCGCCGCCACCAGAACAAAAAAATCATCGTTGTAGGGTGTTGACACCCTACCTGCCCCCTCTCGTCTCATGACCTTGATCCACCGCGCCATAGTTGGTCTAAGCTGGATCGCGTGGTCCTCTAGGAAGGATCTCCACTCTAGGTCCCAGACCTGGAAACCGCTCGAAAAAGAAGCTGCAAAGAATAGAGGCAAACCCAAAGTTTTGTTTACTCCCCTGTTTGCACTCTGTCAAATGACCTTTCATATTGGTCAGCAGTGAGGTACACCAGTCGTAGACAGTGGGTCTCTCACACTCTACTATGTAAAAAATGAGAGGCCTTCATGCCTGGTGCAACGAAGTCGAACCAACAATCCTGGTCAATACAAGAATGATGATCTTCAAGCTGAGGTTATTTATTGCCCAGATAGGGAGTTGATTGCCCACCTTGGGAATCCCCACTACACAATGGGCATCAATATACTCCTCGATCTTCATCCCACTCCATGCTCTACATGACTTGAGGTTTACAACCTCTCCTCGGTGTGATAGACCGGTCAAGAAGTAGATGTCCTCTATTTCGATCCTCAATGGTTGTCCATCGAGGATAAATATTTTGCTATCAGGATCCCAGTAACCCATCAACATCTCCAACAACCTCACTTGGGCCCTCATTCCTTAGAGAGCCTAAAACTTATACAAACGACATCCTTTTAGAGCCGCTTGAGCTACCGGATCTCGATCCACAACAGCATCTACCTCCTCATGCTCTCACTCTCTCCATTCAAGGACCGTTCTGCAAAAGACAAATCAATTTTTGAGTTAGAAACCTTCTTTATGGCCATTTGTGCACCTGTACGCATATTCCCTTGCATACACTCACATGTAGGGCTTAGTATAAGCACCATGTGGCTCACACGGAGGCATATACTTAGTTGTATACGTGACCTAAACAAAGGAAGCCCGCGTGCACCGAAATTCCTAATTTACGCCCTCAAAAACTAAAAAATTGAAATGTAATTCAAAAATGTAATCCACTGAATTTGAAGAGGATGAGATGTAGAGTTACTTGATCCAGACGGTTCGTGATTTCGTTGCCTGACGCTCCTGCAATCGTCGTTTGAATCTTGGAGGTATTTTTGGTCCAAATTGAACTTTTTGGGTAAAAATCAAAATGATACAGTAATTTTTGCTTTTATTACTATTTATAAGCTATTCTTACCCACTTTATATAGTTTCATGCTATTTTTTCACCTAATGGACTAATTCAAGAGTGGTTTTGAAGTTGGATTTTGTAGTTTTGACTCAGTTTTCTTGTGTATTTCGACGTCATGATTCGTCGTTCATCACCTCGGGCAGGTATTTTCATAACCTAGCATATAGGATAGGTATCCACTCCATCGTGAATTTTTGGCATTATCTATAAACTTCGTTCTTTATGCCTTAGGTACAAACCCATCTGTTGCGACACACAAACCTTTAGTCTGCTATAAGTAGAGTCACAAATAAATGGTAGAGACTTACCAAACATGGGCACCCTAGTTAGATCCTCTTTGTCATTTGGTACCCATGCTGAGTTTTTCCTTAGGACCGGGAGCCCATTATAATTTGATACATGACTTTATGACGAGCCTCATTTCTCACTCATGCACATGCGGCCTTATTCCCTGCGGACTCCAAAAAATGAGTCTTATTTAATCTCTCTTTCGACTCGTATAAAAAATGAAAAGATTTCAGAGCGATTTGAAAGGTCGTGAGTCCTAGTTAAGCTCTTTTCCGACTCATTACCAAAAATAGAAAAGATCGTCGAGTGAACTTGTCTTTTTCACACTCGTAAATTGGATTTGAAAAGACGTCTATTTGGCACAAGTTTACCCCTTTTCACACCAAGTAGACTAGAAGACATAAAAAAGGACATTTTTTGGTGTCAAGTTGTGATTGCATCTCATGTCATCACTTGCAGTATTGAGCCTTTAGCCGATTCTCACTTTGTGTTATAAACCATTGCCTAAGAAATTTTTTGCATACTCAACCAGGCAGATCCTTGTTTATATCCTTCGCAATTTTACACCCTATACCCTGGAGGAAACATCACCCTGAGTTTCCATCTCCCACATGCATTTCCTTGCATTGATCATAGCTACGTTCCACTGCTGGAACTAGTTTTGCTTACTTGCGATACTCGTTTCCTCCTCTGTATCATAGCATTCATTTGTTATGAAAAAACAAAAAAAGACGAGCAGGAAGGGAGTACTATATTATATTTGGCAGCAGTCGTGTAGCCTTTGAACAGAGCACAAAGCTATTGAGTCCTTGCGTCATCATAATTTTGGGTTTAGCATGGCCTTAGGAAGTCGATCTCGTTACAGAGTTTTCTCTACCGACTAGTTACTCTTCCAGTCCCTATAGAGAACATTATTGATGCCTCCTGCATCTAATAGTCACAGCATTGAGTCTATACTGCCAGATTCCACCATATGTCTCATGCTCTTATTCAAAGGAAGTCTATCAACCTGTGTCGGCCACTCCTCAGAAATCTTGACTTTGCATGTCAGCCATACCCTCAGTTTGTCTCAGAATCACGTGATACTATGGTCTTCTCATGCACCATGGCCCTACTTTCATCATTGGTAGGTCACCTTGAACCCAACAATCAAAATTTCATCATTGGTCATTGACTGGGTGGTTTCCCTTATGTTCGACGACAAGACATCTATTCACACTCTGGGATTTGTGTAGTGTCTTGGATGCCATTAGCTTTAGTGGTGGTTTCCTCACCTTTGTTAGCAATTTTCATCATTGGCTGCTATTCAGAGGGTATTTTTCATGTACCACTTGCATTTGGTACACGCAAAAGACACACAAGGTCATTGGTGCATGAACATGTTCTTCGTCCGATCTCCACCAAATTATGAAGCTCCTGCTTTGTTCCTCGTGCTGACTGATGAGAGATGACTTAATGCTCTCCTTTCAGTGGGTCTCTTTCCATCGACTTCAGCTCATTTAATCTGGATATGAGACCTAGAGTTTTATGAGTACCTTGAGGCTTGTAGTCATTAGTGGCAGGTTCTCTCGCCATTGACAGATGGGAATACATCAATGTCTCATGATCAATGGATTCCTCAAGTGTTCGACACCAACTCCTTTATTCACACTTGTAGGAATGTACTCGGTGCCTTGATACCTACTTTCATTATTGGTAGGTTGTCTCACGTTTGTTAATGGTATACCTCAATGACCGGTAATCAAACAATGTCTCATTGTGTTCAACCTCAACTCCTTTATTCGCATGATGTAGACTTGCACCCTTGGCGGATAGTGTAGAAGACTTGAAGACATCACTATGTGGCTGCAGCTTTCTTGAGTTGTTTCTTCCTTTTCATTGGACCAATACCTATATGACTTCACTGATCATGGGAGATCAGATTGTACTCCATGGTATACATATATCTTCATATTGGTTTTGATATTGGTTTCACTGGGCCTTATTCATGACTATGACAACTTTTGGCATGTATCTGCATTTGTATTTGCCTATTCACGGCCACGAACACTTATTTGGTATATTTGTCACATGGATTTGTAGTGTATTCTTGGCATCCATGTATGAAAATTCAGTACAGAATGTAATGAGCAATTGAATTCGTCCAACTGGTTCTCTACCACTCCACTCATGGGTTTTTTATAATGTATTTCAACCATCGCAGATACTCCTCAGACCTCACACATTAGGGGGCATCTTTTATAGCAAGATTTGCCTCACCATTGCTATCTTGCATAGAGGGCCTTTTTCCATTTCCCTATGCAGACTTGTCATCCCTTTTTGATGAATCTAGAGCTAAAAATACATATTTTTCAACATATATGTGCCCTATCTACTATACAACATGTGTATACGCAGGTTGCTCCACTACAACTCGCGTACATCGAGATTTGTGCCAAAAAATAGAAAAATGAAGTTGGGCTTCCATGTCACGACAGGAGATCTATGATCCTTGGCCTTCCATATACTGTAAACATTCTGACTCGGCCCATCAGTTTCATTTTGAAGGCTATAAAATCAAAATTCTGAGCTATGGAAAAGAGGAGAAAGCATTCAACTTTAAGAGCAAATTTACTCTGGAGAAATTACTTCATATTGAGTCTGCATCCATTTGTTCCTCAAGTCTGAACACAGTGTTCAGCCCCCAAGCTCTTTCCCTATTGTTGAGACAACCTCATTGTCTCCATTCTATGATCTTGCCTTTGGTGGAGGATTGAAGTGGTGGAGGCCCAATTGGAAGGAACCTGGTTTCTTGGTTTCGAACCGTGTCGACACGGAAGTCTTTAATGTTGTCACTTATGCTTATCATTTATTAATAGAAATACTCCTTTCCCATCCTATTGGTATCATGCAAATATATGATTATTATCCATGGGCATGTTTGTAATTTTTATTAATGGATTATGCTATCTAATGTGCTAACCCCTTTATATTATCACTATATACTTGTTGTTCTTGTTTGTTGAGAACTTGTTGCAGGTATAAAGCTTTGGGTCGAAGTGCTCAATGGTGGAACATCATCGAACGTTGGATCGAGGTAGGCCTCTTTCCTATCTTGCACATTAGTTTATATAGCATACGTTCGAATTGAGTTGATTTCTGTAGTCATACCTGTCTGTTGTGGTTTAACCTGGCCATAGAGAGTTTTTCCCTCGTAACAGATAGGTAAGGACGGGACGAATGAACGAGTGATCAAGTGGACAAGCGAATAAGAGAATGAAGGAGCGAACGATCTAACTCCCCAATCAGACCAGGGATGGGTTTAAGTATTTTCGGGGGGAATCAAGAACCTCCTTTCCTTCCCCAAGAAGCTCACATAATTGATCCACTCCCTTCGACAAAAGGGTAATAAAAAAACAGGAAATAAACATTTATCCCCTCAAGCCCCCTCTATTGTGGAATCATAACCCCCTATAACTCTAGTCCTTGACATCTGTCTAGCAACCAATGATGTATTTATTATTAATAATGATCAAAACATTAAATTTCTTGGGCACATTGGCCTTTTAATGATTGTTTGGGCACTCTGGCCTCTCAACATTGTAACAATACATTATTTAAAATGGGGGTTGAAAACCTGGGGTGTTACAGAGTATGACTTTGATATCAAACACATCAAAGGAAAGGAGAACAAAGTGGTTGATGCACTCAGAAGGAGAGTGTGTGAACTGAATGATACATCCAATAGCATGTATCAGATGTATCTTAAAGGAATAATTTCTGAAGCGGAAAAAGAAGATTTGCAATACACGAAATTGGTAAAAAAATTGCAGCAAGGTAAAATACATCAGAAAAATGAATATTATGAATTGAGAATTGATGGAATTCTCTTTCACAAAAATAGAGTTTATGTACCATATTCTCCGGAATTGAGGAGTGCAATTTTAAAATAGATGCATAATGTGCCTTATGCAGGACACCCAAGATATCAAAAAACAGTTTCGGTAGTCAAGAACCAATATTATAGGCCCGACATGAAGAGGGAGATTGCTTAATACATAGCTAAATGATTGGAATGTCAAAGGGTCAAGGCTGAGCATAGACACCCAGTTCGGTTACTACATCCATTACCCATCCCTGAGTGGAAATGGGAAGTTGTGACAATGGATTTCATCACAAGATTGCCCAGAACAAGAAAGCAGCATGATGTAATCATGGTAGTAGTGGACAAGGTTACTAAAGATGTCCATTTCATTCCTATGAAGACTAATCATAAGGCAACTAACGTTGTTGATATTTATATGAGGGAAGTAGCACACTTACATGCGTACCCAAGACAATTGTGTTTGACAGAGACCCAAAGTTTACATCAAAGATCTGGAAGGGGTTATTAAAAGGGTTCAGAACAAATTTGAACTTCAACACTGCTTATCATCCTGATTCTGATGGGAAGACATAGAGGGTGAACCAAGTAATACAAGATATGTTAAGGATGTATGTGATGGAAAACCCATCTAAATGGGAAGATTATCTACACTTGGTATAATTTTCCTACAACAATGGGTATCAAGCATCACTGGAGATGAACTTGTTTGAATCACTTTATGGAAGAAAGTGCAACACCCCAGTAAGTTGGGAAAAACTAGCTGATAGGGAAGCGGTTGGGCCAGAGTTGCTCAAGGAAATGGAAGAACATATGTTGAATATTAAGCAGAATTTGAAGGCTGCCCAAGACAGGCAGAAAAGTTATATTGATAAGAAGAGAACTCGCAGGGAATTTAAAGTAGGAAATCATGTATTCCTGAGAGTGAAGGCCAACAAAAGCTCCCTGAAGTTGGGAAATTGTTCAAAGTTGGCAGCCAAATATTGTGGGCCGCTTGAAATCCTAGAGTGGATTGGTCCAACAACTTATATGCCTGCATTTCCTGCATGCATGTCTATACATAATGTATTTCATGTGTCATTGCTTAAGAAATATGTACATGATGTTAATCATGTTATTGATTGGAATGTGATTCAAGTGGAGCAGGAAAGTGCTTTTCAAGTGCATTCGATGCGTATACTGGATCAGAAAAGAAAGCAGCTCTAGAATCGAGCCATGGGGCTTGTAAAGATTCAATGGACCTGGTATGGTCCTGAGGACGCAACATGGGAGCATGAAGATGTTATGCGGGCATAATACACACATCTTTTTGAAGATTTTGAAAATCTTGTTGATATTATGTAAATAAGTGTTGTCGGACAAATCGGTAGGTGCGGACACTAACTGATCTCCCTAGATCCACCTAGATCTAGAACAAAACACACCAGAACATGACGCTTTCATTAAGTTTTAGATATCGAATTTACTAACTAAAGATGGATAGGTGACATACCATTTAAACGTCGCTTCCTCTCGCCATCACCATCCTAGCTCCATTCCAACGCTCATACAATGATGGACCTGCAAAAGAACACAACCAACCACAGTGATAGTAATAGCATAAACTCAATATAAACCTATGTATGTGATCAATGAATCATACAATAAAACACAACAAGCTTTATAGGAAAGAATCATATTATTGTATCATATTAAATGTGAAAGAGAGATTACAACCATGGCCTTGATGTCGTAAGGTCCCTTCCAACTGTCCTTCGTTCCCCACACACTTCTTTCTCCTAGGATTCTGAAACCATGGATTTGATAGCTACTCACAATCTACCTTGACAAAGAAAATCTCAAAGCCACTCTAACCAAACTAACAATTCCAAGCCAAATCCCACTTCAAGCTCCAAAATCAAAAGCTCAAAAGCTCCAAGCTAAAGCTAACTTTCTCCATGAGAGCTCCTCTCCTTTTATAAGTTGAAGAGGATAAGGTGAGGAGGTTAGGATGATCCCACTAAATCATGAAAGCGAGTAAGATCCAAACCATTTGGATGCCACCTCACCATGGAAGTTTATCCTTCTAGAAGATTCGAAAAAACACTCATTTTTCCCACGTGTAAGCATTCTCACACCCTGCCTATAGAGAAACCTGCGAACCTCTCGCAACCCAGCTATGGTGCAACCTGCGAGAATCAGGCATTCTCGCACCCTGCCTATATAGCAACCTGTGAACTTCCCTTTTTATAGGGTTTTTCCAAAGGAAAATGCAACTTCTTTTCTCAGGAAAAGTTCTTCTCCCTTCTCTCTTCAGGAACTCAGGCCACTAACCCCTCTGAAGGAAACAAATAGGTTTACATCATTAACGGTCGTGGGGATGAAGAAAATAATGTGTAACAGAGAGCCCCCCAAAGTATGAAGTTAGAACAGAGTGATAGCTGAAATACTTTGTCGAGTGTGTGTAGGGAACAAGGAATAGTAGGTCGGAAACCTGCCAACAAACAAGGAAATACAGTACAATAATATATCATCACTGAGGTAGGCCTTCTCATACTCAGAATACAAATGACTTAAAGCATAAATTCCAACATGCGAAGATCCATGTCAAGTAAGACAGGTCATGGCCACCAAACATACACTATGGATCCATGCCGATATGACTCAAATTTGAACATAGCCACCAAAAATACACTGTGGATCTATGTGTTAAATACTAAAATTTGAACATAGCCACCAGACATACAATGTGGATCTATGCAATAGTACACTGAATGTACTCCAATGCAACCTAGATCTGTCAGAAAATATCCAGGGTCTTTCTCTCCACCACTCTATAGTACGAATCTAACCATGTGAATACATGTGTCAAAGTCGAACATGGTAGAAACCACTTGATTACCGGTCATTAGTATATACTGTTAACAAGTGCAAGGGAAATCACCATTAATGTTAATGACTCCCAAGGTAATCTGGTACAATCCAACGAATGTGAATAAATGAGATGAAGTCGAACACTCGGTGGAATCTTCCAATCAGAGGTCAATAATGAAAACCCACTGTCGAAAACGAGGAAACCTGCCATTGATGCATGCAGGTTCCAAGGTACCAATTGGTTTCTAAGTCTAATTCCTAGATAATGTGTTGAAGTCGACAGGAAAAGACTTGTCACAGGAGGGCCTTAATGTATCCCACATCAATGACACGAAACAAGTAACAAGATTTGACGTAGATCAGAGTAACAAGTGATTCAGGACTGACTCAGGGATGGCCGACGCAATAGAAGGATTAAAGACTGTAAAAATGGCCTACACAATAGAAGGCTTTTCGGGTTGAACTTCTCTTTGAACATATTGACGACACGACAATTGTATTGGAAACACTGACTCAACAACAGGTATCACAAACCAATTTGTAATCTTATAGGAGTATGATCAAGAGACAAGTGGATTTTCCAACCTAGACACAAGGCGAGTGAAAGGGTGTCATGTTCAAAAATGACTCTTCCATGGAATACAAGTTTAGACACAATTCTTTCCAAATTTTTCCCCCACCATTTCTAGCGAGTACCTCTTTATTTTTACGCAAGCTTGAGGAGGATAACATATGCTTGTAAATGTAAGCTCATCCTTTGGATAAGTCCCTCAAAGTATGTTTAACGAACCCTGGGAAGGAGTGGTTCGGTCCCACATGGGCCTTTCAATATTTGTTTTATGAGTCCAAAGAAAGAAAACTCGAAGGTTTTTCATGATTATAGAATTGTCTGGAAAAACACTTAAAAGAGAACTCTCTCAGTTACTTTTTCGTAAAGTAGTTTGATGAGATGAAAAAAGAGATAAACTATCGCTCAACAGACGTTTTCTTCAAATACTTTAACGAGTGTGAAAAGAACAAGATCGCTCAGCAATCTTTTCATGTTTAAAGAGTCTGAAAAGAGCTTAAAGGGAACTCCAGGGGGTTCCTTTTTCGTATAATCTTTACGAGTCTGAAAAAGTGATAAAAGTATACTCGGTTTCATTCTCACGTATTTACGAGCATGATAAAGAACAAAGACTAAGCTCAGTAACTTATTCTCATGTATTTACAAGCATGAGAAAGAACAAAGACTAAGCTCGGGATTGTTTTCATTTTTACACAAGCTTTAAAACAAAATAAAACTATGCTTGGGATAGATTTTAATTTTTACACAAGCTTAAAATCTAAACAAAACTATGCTTGAACCTGGTTTCATTTTTACACAAGCTTGAACCAGAGGAAACTATGCTTGAGGTAAGTGGTTTCATTTTTACACAAGCTTGAACCATATAAAACTATGCTTGGAATTCCTAACGCATGGTTGGTACTTAGCCCCCAACTTAAGAAGCTAGTGGCCCTAACTTCAGCATGAAGTCCAGAGGCTGTAAGCATTGCCCCACAGGCTTTGTTTCATCCAATGACAAAGGCAGAGGAAAATGAAGCTTCAAATACTAGACGAAGGACTTGACTCAAACAAAGAAGGGGAAAACTATTTCATTTTTTAACGAGATTGAAATCAAAAAACCATGCTCAAAGACCTCTATTTCATTTTTTAACGAGGTTGCCTTAGAGACGCAAAAAACTATCCTCATAGTCTTCTTGATCATGGATACCAAGAGGACAATGCTCTGGAAGGAGACCATGTCAAGGGACAAAACTCGGTCATGGATTCCAAGAGGTCTTCACTGGAAGGAAGAAACACACTCTGCAAGGACACCATGTCGAGGGTTGCG
The DNA here is from genome assembly GCA_009831015.1 of Picea engelmannii. Taxonomy (NCBI): domain Eukaryota; kingdom Viridiplantae; phylum Streptophyta; class Pinopsida; order Pinales; family Pinaceae; genus Picea; species Picea engelmannii. Next base: position 101,710 of record ML807921.1, read on the forward strand.
ACAGGAGTAAAGAGATCAAGCTCTAGCAACCCTATCGAAGAGATCACCATGTCAACTACTGGATCTAAGTCATCAGAAGTTGAAGTCATGGGAGACAACGCCACATAATTGACCTACGGCAGGGGCGATACTGTCTGCATATAATAACCATTCAGGGAGGCAATCCAGGCAGGCTCAATGAATGAAAGTTGATCAACAGTCAAAACCCATCCATCGTGAGGGAAAGATATCACATGAAAAAGAGTAGACACAATATCTTTCATGGTATAAACATAATATCGCCCAAGGATTAAAGAGAAATCCAAGGGGTCGTGGACTACCATGACATCAATAAAGACAGTTTTCCCTCCCAAAGTTACAGGAAACTGAGGAAGGGTCCCTAAAGGTTGATTGGTTCTTTTGTTAAAAGCTAACATATTCTGCGTAACCGATGCAAGTGGAGGACAACCCAAAGCTTTCCAAGCAAAAGAGGACAAAATACTAACAGACGAACCTTCATCTATCAGTGTCTGAGGAACGTCTCAACCACAAACCTATACTGTAATCTGGAAAGGAACGTGAGAGGGAAGACGAGGTCCAGTTAGCACACCCCAATCAAAACGGATGGCCTCATTACTTGGAGGGAGTTTCACGGGAGAAGGAGGAATACCCCCTGACACGGTAGAGTCTGTATCAACGAGAAAAACATGGGCAGTATCGGTTTTACTCTCTAGCGGGAGAGTAGGATCAATCGATGGAGAGATCAAATCGACCACTTGGGTTTCATTCTCCAGGGTGAGAATGGGGTCGACAAGTGAAAACGGATCGACCGCTTGGGTTTCACTCTCTGAGGGGAGAGTGGGATTGACCGAGGATGGTATCGGATCAACCACTTTGTCAACTGGTTCAACCAAGGATGTGATCAGATTGACCACATGATCAACCGGATTGACCGACGAAGGGGCCGGATTGATCATTCCATCAACTATAGGGGGGTCAAGAGTAAGCTTGTGATAACCAACTGGAAGTTGAGGCTGTGAAACAGTCATGTCTTCCAGGAATTTTGAGGCTTCTTCCATATGAGGACAAAGATGAGTTAGATGACTCCCTTTGCATAACATACACGGGAACTTGGCTCTACTTTTCTTCTTCCCAACTATATCGTGACTAGTCGACGGGAAGTCATCAACATGTTGTTCAGAGGCTGACGACATGGGTTGGCGAGGATGTGTAGACCATACTTCTATAACCTTGGGTATACCAAGGCAATCCTTAAGAAGATGGCTACCCTTACAAAGCCTGCAAGGGTACTTGGGCTTACGAGTTGTTTGGGTGATCTTGACATCATCAACACTCCCAACACGATTAACAGTAACTGGTTGTTTTCCAACATGTTTAGCAGTGGTTGGAAGCTTTGACCCTTGTTTATCTTTCTTCTTCTTAATCTTCCTTTTCTTCTTCTTCTTATTCACCGGTTTACTAGCTTCAGAACTTTCACTCGACGAAGAATATGAAACGAAAGGTGACCTTGCAAGCGAACAAGGCGAAGAAGAACTTACTGGTGAAGAAGGTGAAGGATAAACACGAGGTTGATTCTCTTGGGGGGAAGTGCTTGTGACTGAAGCACTAACTGCATTCGAAATTACCTGAGTGGAAAACAGCCACACCGGAAATCCAATAGTGAGACCTGCAAGGCTCAAAGTAGCGATGTTAGGAGGACCGATGTTTCCATAGGAAGGAAAAATAAAAGGTTCCCCTGGAGCAGGGGTTCCTTCATTGGTCATTCCAGGAACTGACGCCATTAAATAAATCCAACCTAGAGTCTGCTAGGGAAAACAAACAGCACATGCTAAAAATCTAGAAAGCAAGCAAACAAACAAAACCTTCTTACAATGAGCACACTAGTTGGTGATGAAATCTAATGTCGCGAGAATAATGTAAGAAGGGGCGGAGATAGAGCGGGTGGAAAAGTTACGTTGACGACCTGCTTAACGGACTTACACATTGGTGCAAGCTCCCACACATAATCGTGGGTATACCCTCCAAGGAGACCGAGTGAGTTTGGCCAACATCGATTCCAGGTACCGTGAAGACTTGCCCCTCCACAATCACCTCGTGTAAAGAACCTAGAGAGATAGGCCACTAAGGTTACAAATCACTATAGTGATGCCTGGGGAAACAGTCGACAGTCTGATCCATGTGCAAGGGCAGGGTATCTAGCCCGAAATCAACTTGAAAGGCTTCCACTCATCATTGTGGGTATACCTCTCAAGCGATCCCCATAATACGCGCAACCTCTACACCAAGACCAACAAAGCAGGGTGAGTAACTCTTCCAGTCTCAATGCGACCTCGTGATTGACCCTTGTGTTAGAAGGGATTCCCAGGACAAAATGTAATAAGTGGATTTAACCGCTCCCTAACTCAAGATTCTATGTTTGTTTGCAAATTTGGAAAGTTATCTTTCACACCTATTCCAAATCCCTACAACTAATCTAATGTAGGTTTGCTACCAGAAAATACAAAAATGTCTAATCATTTTTTATAAGCGCTTTATTTTATGGTTGTTGTTACTCAAGAGGAAAATGGCGTGGACAATATGGTGTTTCGACCGACTCGAAAGTTATGCAAAGAGATGAAGATGCAATTTTCTCATTTCGATGAAAGCTATGCTACGAGAAGGAGAAAATGTTTATCATTCCCAGATGCACAATGTCCCAAAATCTTAAAACTCATCAATATCAAGATTCTCAAGAAATAAGAAAAAGGTATTGAACACCAATGCACGATTCATGGCCCCCCCCAGCCATGAGGGGAAATTTTTTCATAATTTAAGATCAAAAAATGCCAAGAATCATGCAATTTCGCTACTTCAAATGCAAGGATGCCCCCAATCTAATATAAAGGAAGAAATTAAATATTTTTGTTTCAAAAATTTCACTAAAAGTAATAATGAACTTTCTTAAAACAAAGAAACCCAAACTAAAAGTTCTCTTCTAAGGCGAACTATTCAGAAGAAATCTGATCTTTCCCTAAACAATTCTAAAGAAAACACATGCTTTGTAATTGAAAGACACTCAAAGCAAGAGACTAACCCTTCAAAACCAAACAAAGCAAAGATGGATAAAAGCAACTCAAAGAATGTCAAGAAGACTATAAACAGATCAATATAGGCTCCAAAAGTTCAGTTCAACTGTTCAAAGCAAAACTGGGCATCAAAAAATGACAAGACCCAATCCAAAAAAAAAAATTACAAACAAGTTCGCAAGTTGGCAGTGTATTACAGTGCGAGAATCAAAGATTCTCGCAAGCTGAAAAAAGGTTGACTGCGAGGGGTTCGCACTGGACTTAACACCAGGGTGTGAACTCAGGTGTTTCTTGCAGACCACTAAAGGGTACAGTGCGAGAATGCCTGTAAACAAACAAAAATTTGAAAAAGGACTAAATTTGAGTGAACTTTCAGATCCAGAGAGTCTGGATGGATCTCCCACAGACTCAAAGACCAGAAAACAAGCAATCAAAGCAAGGGAGACTAGACTAACTAGGAAACAATTTGTTCCCTGGTGGAGTCACCAATTTTGTTATCGGACAAATCGGTAGGTGCGGACACTAACTGATCTCCCTAGATCCACATAGATCTAGAAAAAAACACTCCAGAACATGACGCTTTCCTTAAGTTTTAGACATTGGATTTACTAACTAAAGAGGGATAGGTGTCATACCATTTAAACATCGCTTCCTCTCACCATCACCATCCTAGCTCCATTCCAACACTCATACAATGATGAACCTGCAAAAGAACACAACCAACCACAGTGATAGTAATAGCATAAACTCAATATAAACCTATGTATGTGATCAAGGAATCATACAATAAAACACAACAAGCTTTATAGGAAAGAATCATATTAGTGTATCATATTAAATGTGAAAGAGAGATTACAACCATGGCCTTGATGTCATAAGGTCCCTTCCAATTGTCCTTCATTCCCCACACACTTCTTGCTCCAAGGATTCTGAAACCATGGATCTGATAGCTACTCACAATCTACCTTGACAAAGCAAATCTCAAAGCCACTCCAACCAAGCTAACAATTCCAAGCCAAATCCCACTTCAAGCTCCAAAATCAAAAGCTCAAAATCTCCAAGCTAAAGATAACTTTCTCCATGAGAGCTCCTCTCCTTTTATAAGTTGAAGAGGATAAGGTGAGGAGGTTAGGATGATCCCACTAAATCATGAAAGTGAGTAAGATCCAAACCATTTGGATGCCACCTCACCATGGAAGTTTCTCCTTCTAGAAGATTCGAGAAAACGCTCGTTTTTCCCACGTGTAAGCATTCTTGCACCCTGCCTATAGAGCAACCTGCGAACCTCTCGCAACCCAGCTATGGTGCAACCTGCGAGAATCAAGCATTCTCGCACCCTGCCTATATAGCAACCTGTGAATTTCCTTTTTTATAGGGGTTTTCCAAAGGAAAATGCAACTTCTTTTCTCAGGAAAAGTTCTTCTCCCTTCTCTCTTCAGGAACTCAGGCCACTGACCCCTCTGAAGGCAACAGATAGGTTTACATCAGTAACGGTCATGGGGATGACGAAAATAACGTGTAACAATAAGTTGCACTAAGGACGATGCAAAAATAAGATGAGGGGATTGTAATACCCCAAGGTCGATCCCCTATGAAATGTAATGATGTTTGTAGGATGGTGAGCCAAGTAATTATAAGTTGGTAGGATTATGCGTTTATTAGGCCAAAGAGCCTGGATGCTAAGGTCAGTGGGCCTAATTTTTGTATATGTAATTATGCAGATTTTTAATAAAAATACATCATTGTGTGTAGACCGACCATGAAGAAAGAGTTATGGGGGACTAAGCTCCACTGGGTAGGGAAAGGAATGGAGCTGAGAGGCTAGGAAAGAGGGGCTAAGATTGAGGGCTTAACCCAAGGGAATATTATAATGTATTACTGAAAATTACTAAAGTTGGGAAAATAAACCCAGTTATCCTAAGTTCCTTTGAGGAGAGGAACAAACTCCAAGTGGAGAGGAGGATGCTCCAGGAGAGCCAAGTGTCACCCAGGATGCATGCAGATTTATGTGGGAAGTTTCACCTTTGTTGGGGTTCACTAACCATTCTGGACACCTTCCTGAGGAGGGGGAACTCACCATTTTCCTTGCTCTCTCTCTATATTCTAACTAGACTGGCCATTTAGTTTCCCACGAGTTCATCCTCAGCATGCTAGCCATCCCTGGTGCAATTCACGCACACACTAAACAAGTATGCAGCTAGATTCATTTTCGTCATCGTGAACCTCTGTAAATTGTTGAGTCGTCCCCTTGCCTTACCCTATTTTTGGTGGTTGTGGATTGACGAGGTGGGTTGTAAGGCCCACAGTTGAAGAAGCAGGTTGTCATGCTTGTGAGAAGCTCTCTCCAAGTGAGAGAGTTTGTTGGGAAGTTATTTCTCCTAGAGGGATTTTAGTACCATCTACGGAGCTCTGATAATTCCTAATCCGACCTATTACTGAATCCCTGGAAGGGGAGTGGAGCAGTTGATTGACTGTGGAACAGTGAAGGTTCATGTTCCCGGGGTGGGACAAGCATGTATGGAATGAGAGTCTGTGATTTGTGGGCATAAGTAGTCTCCTTGGAGAGAATCCTTCTAGTTGCACAGTGCAGTTTCCCATAGCCTCAGCCTAGGTCTAGGATTCCTTTGCCTTGGGTGGAGTTTAGTCCTAGCTCGGGGTTGACCCACTGTTGAGCGTGATGAGCAGCGTGGTCTAAGGCTAGGAGGTTTGTGGAAGGTATGCACATAGTTGGTGGTCATCTATTGAAAGATAAGTACCAAATCTATGTTGATTGTATATTTTGTAATTGTACATGTGTTATGATTTATGAGTAATACCCGGATATATTGTATATGTTGTATGTGTAGGCTTACAGTTATTTATGCTTTGATCTGTGTATGGTTAGAATATGTCATTTGTATTCATATGTTGCCTGTATGTTTTAATGAATATTTTTGCATGAATATGTGGCATGAACATAATGTTGTATCTGTTAATTTGTGTTAGATATGCATGCATATAAATTTGTAAATTGTTATCATATCATAAACGTTATTCAGTGGCATGGCCTGGCCTATTGGTTAGAGCCGGGGATGTCACAAAATGGTATCATATCTAAGAGAGATGTTTAAGAAGTGGCATCGTCCATCCTGTTGGTGGATGGGGACATCAAAAAATGGTATGAGAGCCATGGTTTCAAAACTGATCCTGAATGGGCCATGAAAGTGGAAGTTGAAGAGAAGGTTTCAAAAGGAAATTGTTGTCGAAATGGGCAAAATTGAAGTTGAGAGCCAAGTTTTCGACACTGATCCTGAATTAGGTCGTTTAAGTGGTTATGGAATCAAAAGATCAAAGAAAATTATTGTTGAGAAAGACAAAATTTGAATTTTAGATCATTCCAGAGTGCCAAGAGAACACCTTGGTCGTGTTTGGAAGCTCAGGAGGTATAGTGGTTCAAGAAAGATAGAAAAGAAAAAACACTGCAGTAATCGTGGGTTTGGAACCGCAAGGTTTGAAGTTAGTCCATGGGATTTGTTTGGGAGAAGGAGGATCCTTCACAACCATTAGATTTGGAGAAAGGTGCATGAGGATTAACCCCTAAGTACTTCAGACTTCGTGACTTTAGCAAAGTTTATGTGTGATAGAGCAGAAAGTGTCGAAGCCCGAAGTTCTGAAGTCCCAAAGAGGATCTACACCGTAGATCCGAGTGGGATGTTTACCGTTGAACTTGAAAAAGGACAGATCAGAACCGTAAGGATAATCCAAGAGCGAAAGGTAAGAAAGTTTGGGAGTTTGGCGTTCGGGAGAAACGGGGCATGCTAAGGTGAAATCTCTTGAAGCCCAAAGTGACGTGCCCTGCTGACGTCACTGGGGATGACGTGGACACATGGGATGTGTGACACATGTCACTGATTTAAGAACCTTTGTAAGATAGAAGTGTAGTTAGAACGGAACATACGTCACCTGCCTGATTGGGCCACAAGTCAGCTTAGTGTTTCCTTCCACGTGTCACTCCTAGTGGTGGCACAAGGTAGTTAAAATTGGCAAATACGTTAGCTAGATCGGGGCCACATTAACTTTGATCACGATATATCAAGATCGATGGTCAGGGTGGTCCCATAATTCAAACCATGATTTCCCAAAAGGTGTATGTGTTAGCATGGGGACAATTGCGGAACGATCGACGGGTTACTCCAAACCGTCGACCCATGTCCCCGCAATTTGAAAAAAGTATAAAGTTTGATGTGACATTTTTAGTATTATTAGTTCAAGCATGGAAATCGTGGACCCCAGTGGACGCATTGCACTAGATCGTGAACTCTGAAGACTTGACACTCCAGAAGAAATGGCTCGTGATAAAATGGGAGGAAGAAACCCCTGAAGTTCTATAACGCCGAAGTAAAGTGACGTGATGACATCACTGGGGTGACATTGAAATATTTGGATATTCGTGGTTCAGGAATTTAGGGTGTGCAGATGTGAAATCCGTCGAAGCCAAAAGCCCCAAAGTCTTGTAGCCATGAATCCCGAAGCTCGGAGTTTCATAGATATTGCAAGGAAGGTGGACTGTATATCCGACGGTCTTAGTGCGTTCTACAGTTTATTATTTTGTGATGTTGGGATGTGTGGAAAAAGGGAAACCTATGAATCCCAGAGCCTGAAATTTCAAGGCTCTAGATAAGCGTGCAAATTATAAGCGTTGGGTCAGAGTCGTGGTCCCATGTGAGCCAAGGGCAGAAGAAAAGAGGATAACACTCGAAAATCTTTTGTAGAACAGAGCGGGGCTTAGGGATAGAAGCCTGAGGGGTTCTTGATCGACCAAGACCCACTGAAAATGGAATCTGATATTTTTTTTATTGAATCAGATTGGTTTATTCTAGAAAAAAAAATTAAAGTCTATTAGCCTGACAAAAATTCCGTTGAATGCACATTTTGCAGAATTAACGATTGTTAGAACCGAATGGAATTGTCGCACAGTGCAGAGAAATGGGGAAGGCGTAGGGTGCTTATAGTTCGGAAAATGAAGTTATAGGAATGGATGTCCATTTAGGAGTTGAAGGATCAAAATCCAATGGGCATGGAGAAGAGATAGATAATGAAGGAAACATGATGAAAATCATTGAAATGTTGCAGAAAGATGTCCAGACTCACCGAGAAGATAACAAAAATATCATGAAGGTCAGGGAGCGACAGGGAGAATTCAACATAAATTTCCAGAGCCTGGAAAGAATAGAAAAGAAATTAAATAAGGAGAGTGTCTCAAGCAAATCAAGAAGTCACGGAAGAACAAAAAGTGATAGAAGACATCACTAGCACTCCCCGAGGCATTCCAATAAGAGAGTACACGGTAGCTCAATTCTATCCCCTGTTAGGAAGCATAAGAGGCCTGTGAAGGATGAGCTATGAGGGGAAATGAAAAAAATCAAACCTCCTACGTTTGATGGGGAGCACAAGAAGGATGAAGATGTAGAGACATGATTGTTGGGCATGAGAAAGTATTTTCAATTGCATAATTATTCTTCTCATGTAGAACGAAGAATTTCCATCTATCAACTCAAAGGTAAGGCATCCATGTGGTGGGATCATATTGTGCAGGTGCAACACATTAATGAGAAAAATGTTACTTGGAGGGAATTCAAGAAGTATTTTGAAAATAAATACTTGACTAAGAGGTATTATGATAATAAAATGAAAGAGTTCTTTGAACCCAAGTTGAGAAGTATGGCTATCGATGAATATGAAAGGATATTCTTAGATTTATTGAAGTATGTCTCCTTCATCAAGGATGAGACAATGAAGATTCAGAGGTACCTGAGTGGACAAACATCTTTCATCAGTGATAAAATCCAATATGATGATCCCAAGACTCTGGAAGAAACTATAAGGAGATAAAAATGCTTATATGAGCAGCAAAAAGGAAAGCCTACTTTCTAGAAGGCTTGGGAGGACAAGAAGAAGTTCAAGAAGGAACAAAGGCAGAAGGGAAACAAGCCTTCATTTTTCAGAAACAGACCTCAAGGACATCCATCTTTTAGAGAGAATGGAATGGCTGAGGTAGGAGGGAAAAGGTCAAGGCATGCACCCATTCAATGTTGCGGTTGTAAAGGAGACCACAAGTATAGAGATTGTCCTCAAAAAAGTGACAAGTAATAGATTTCCACATTGTACAGCAAGAAGAAACGATGGAGGACATGGGCAAAAGAGTACCAAGGATCTATGCAGCCATGGACAACAAGCAAGCTGAATTTCAATCACACATGATTGAAGTTGAAGGTATGATCAATAACCATGCCTTTACTATTTTAATTGATTCAGGGGCTATTCATATCTTTATAAACCCTAAGGTAGTGGAAATATTTCTCTTTCCAAGAAGGAAGCATGGGAAATCTTGGTTGGTACAGCCGGCTACAGGAGCCAAGAGGAAAGTTGTGGAGTTGGTTAAATCATGTCCAGTGGGCATGAATGGACTGTGTACCAAGGTAGATTTGAACATCTTGTCATTGGAATCATATGATTTCTTAATTGGTATGGATTGGTTGGACCAACACCATGCCATATTAGACTGCCATAACAAGGCATTCACTTTCTTGGATGAGGAAGGAAATCGGAAAACAATCCAAGGAATTCCTAGGGCAGTTACTGTCCGGGAAATCTCAACAATGTAGCTGAAGAAGTGTTACAGGAAGGGTTATCAAATATTTGCAGCCCATATGGAGGAAGCATCTAAGGATAAGGTGCCAAATCTGGAGGATCATGTAGTCCTAGAAGATTTTGAAGATGTGTTCAAAGAGGTACCAGGACTACCTCCAAAGAGAGATATTGATTTCTCTGTTAATTTGATACCTGGAGCAGATCTAGTATCAAAGACTCCTTACATAATGAGTACACCAGAGTTGAAGGAATTGCAAATGCAGCTTGAAGAGCTTCTGAAGAAGGGGTATATATGCCCAAGTGTGTCACCTTGGGGTGCCCCAGTCTTGTTCATGAAGAAGAAAGATGGGACATTGAGATTGTGCATCAACTTCAAACAGTTGAACAAAGTGACTATAAAGAAAAAGTATCCTTTGCCAAGGATCGATGATCTCTTTGATCAGTTGAAGGACGCAAAGATATTTTCAAAGATAGATATCAGGTGAGGATATCATCAGGTAAGGATTAAAGAGGAAGACGTCAGCAAGACCTCCTTTATGTGGTTAATGAATGGTGTTTTCGGGGAATATTTAGACAAGTTTGTCATTGTTTTCTGGATGACATTCTTGTATATTCCAAGACGGAAGAAGAGCATGAGCATCATTTAAGGATGGTGTTGAAAGTGCTAAGAGAGCGTCAGTTGTATGCCAAATTGATTAAGTGCTCATTTTATCAAAACAGAATTCACTACTTGGGGCATATCATTTCAAAGGATAGGATAGCAGTGGACCCTGAAAAGATAGAAACCATTAAAGGGTGGACAACACCTAAGAATGTGACAGAAGTTAGATCCTTCATGGGTCTAGCTCACTACTACAGAAGGTTCATTGTAGGGTTTTTGAGAATAGCTCACCACATCACTTCCTTGGAAAGGAAGGGGAAGAAGTTTCAATGGACAAAAGATTGTGAAAAGAGTTTCCAACAATTAAAGCAGTTGTTAACTAGTGCTCCAATTTTGAAGATCGTAGATCCGAATGAATATTTCGTGGTTTGCACAGATGCGTGGAAAGAAGGACTCGGTGAATTCCTTAGCCAGAATGGGTTTTTGATATGTTTCGAGTCCAGAAAATTGAAAGAGAATGAAAGGATCTATGCCACTCATGATCTGGAATTGGCATCCATAGTGCATTCTTTGAAGAAGTGGAGGCACTACCTCATGGGAAGGCAGTTTGAGATAAGGACATACCATAATGGTCTGAAATATTTGTTTGATCAACCTACTTTGAATGCTAGGTAGAGTAGATGGTTGGAATTCCTCTATGAGTATGACTTTGATATCAAGCACATCAAAGGAAAGGAGAACAAAGTGGTTGATGCACTCAGAACGAGAGTGCATGAACTGCATGCTACATCCATTAGCATGTATCAGACGGATCTTAAAGGCGGAATTTATGAAGCGGAAAAAGAAGATTTGCAGTACACGGAATTGGTAACAAAATTGCAACAAGGTAAAATGCAGTAGAAAACGGAAGATTATGAATTGGGAATTGATGGAATTATCTTGTACAAAGACAGAGTTTATGTACCAGATTCTCTGGAATTGAGGAGTGCAATTTTAAAAGAGATGCATAATGTGCCTTATGCATGACACCCAGGATATCAGAAAATTGTTTTGGCAGTCAAGAGACAATATTATTGGCCCGACATGAAGAGGGATATTGTTGAATACATAGCTAAATTCTTGGAATGTCAAAGGGTCAAGGATGAGCATAGACACCCAGCTGGGTTACTAAAGCCATTACCCATCCCTGAGTGGAAATGGGAAGTTGTGACAATGGATTTCATCACAGGATTGCCCAGAACAAGCAAGCAGCATGATGCAATCATGGCAGTAGTGGAGAAGCTTACTAAAGTTGCCCATTTCATTCCTATGAAGACTACTCATAAGGAAACTAATGTTGTAGATATTTATATGAGGGAAGTAGCATGCTTGCAAGTTGTGCCCAAGAAAATTGTCTCTGACAGAGACCTAAATTTTAGATCGAAGTTATGGAAGGGGTTATTCAAAGGGTTCGGAACAAATCTGAACTTCATCACTGCTTATCATCCTGGGTCTGATGGGAAGACAAAGAGGGTGAACCAAGTAATATAAAATATGCTAAGAATGTATGTGATGGACAAACCATCTAAATGGGAAGATTATCTACACTTGGTAGAATTTTCCTACAAAAATGGGTATCAAGCATCACTGAAGATTATCCCTTTTGAAGCACTTTATGGTAGAAATTGCAACACCCCAGTAAGCTAGGACAACCCAACTGATAGGGAAGTGGTTGGGCCAGAGTTTCTCAAGGAAATGGAAGAGAAAATGCTGAAGATTAAGCAGAATTTGAAGGCTTCCCAAGACAGGAAGAAAAGTTATGTTGATAAGAACAAAACTCATAGGGAATTTAAAGTAGGAGATCATGTATTCCTGAGAGTGAAGGCCAACATAAGCTCCCTGAAGTTGGGAAATTGTTCAAAGTTGGCAGCCAGATATTGTGGGTCATTTGAAATACTAGAGAGGATTGGTCCAGTAGCTTATATGCTTGCATTGCATGCATGCATGTCTATACATAATGTATTTCATGTGTCATTGCTTAAAAAATATGGACCTGATGCTAATCATGTTATTGATTGGAATGTGATTCAAGTGGAGCAGGAAAGCACTTTTCTGGTGTATTCGGTCCGTATACTGGACCGAAAAATCAATCAGCTCCGGAATCAAGCCATAGGGCTTGTAAAGTTTCAATGGACCCAGTACAGTCCTGAGGACGCAACATGGTAGCATGAAGATGCTATGCAGGCAGAATACCCACATCTTTTTGAAGATTTTGAAAACCTTGTTGATATTATGTAAATAAGTTGCACTGAGGAAAATGCAAAAATAAGGGGAGGGGATTGTAATACCCCAAGGTCGAGCCCCTGTGAAATGTAATGATGTTTGTAGGCTGGTGAGACAAGTAATTATAAGTTGGTAGGATTATGTGTTTATTAGGCCGAAGAGCCTAGATGATAAGGTCAGTGGGCCTAATTTTTGTATATGTAATTATGCATATTATTAATAAAAATACATCACTCTGTGTAGACCGACCACGAAGAAAGAGTTATGGGGGACTAAGCTCCACTGGGTAGGGAAAGGAATGGGGATGAGAGTCTAGGAAAGAGGGGCTAATCTTGAGGGATTAACCCAAGGGAATATTAGAATGTATTCATGAAAAGTACTAAAGTTGGGAAAATAAACCCAGTTATCCTAAGCTCCTTTGAGGAGAGGAACAAACTCCAAGTGGAGAGGAGCGTGCTCCTGGAGAGACAAGTGTCACCCAGGACACATGTAGATTTATGTGGGAAATTTCACCTTTGTTGGGGTTCACTAACCATTCTAGCCACCTTCCTGAGGAGGGGCTGCTCACCATTTTCCTTGCTCGCTCTCTACATTCTGACCAGTCTGGCCATTTAGTTTCCCACGAGTTCATTCTCAACATGCTCGCCATCCCTTGTGTAGTTCACGCACACACTGAACAAGTACGCAACCAGAGTCATTTCCGATATGGTGAACCTCTGTAAATTGTTGAGTCATTCCCTTTCCTTACCCGATTTTTGGTGGTTATGGATTGAAGGGGCAGGTTATCAGACTCGTGGTTGAAGAAGCAGTTTTTCAGGCCTGTGAGCAACTCTCTCCAGGTGAGAGAGTTTGTTGGTAATTGATTTCTCCTGGAAGGATTCCAGTACCAACTACAGATCTCTGATAATTCCTTATCCAACCTGTTACCGAATCCCTGGAAGGGAAGTGGATTAGTCGATGGACTGTGGAACAATGAAGGTGCATATTCCCAGGGTGGGACAAGCATGTGGGGAATGAGAGTCTGTGAGAAATGGATGTAAGTAAGCTCCTTGGAAAGAATCCTTCCAGTTGCATAGTGCAGTTTCCCATAGCCTTAGCCTAGGTCTAGGATTCCTTTGCCCTGGGTGGAGTTTAGTCCCAGCTCGGGGGTGACCCACTGGCAAGCATGATGAGCAGCGTGGTCTAAGGCTGGGAGGTTTGTGCAAGGGTTGCATGCAGTTGGTGGTCATCTATTGAAAGATACGCACCAAATCTTTGTTGATTGTATATTGTGTAATTGTACATGTGTTATAATTGATGAACAATACCCAGATATATCGTATATGTTGTATGTGTAGGCATACAATTATTTCCGCATTGATTTGTGTATGGTTAGAATATGTCGTCTATATACATATGTTGTTTGTATGTTTTAATGATTATTTTTGCATGAATAAGTGGCATGAACATAATGTTGTATCTGTTAATTTGCGTTAGGTATGCATGCATATAAATTTGTAAATTGGTATCAGAGCATAAAGTTTATTGAGTGGCATGGCCTAGCCTATTGGTTAGATCCAGGGATGTCACAAAATGGTATTAGAGCTAACAGAGATGTCCAAGAAGTGGTGTTTCCCGGCTTGTTGGTGGTTGGGGATGTCACAGTTCTCACCATCGAACTGTGGTACCCCAATCCTAGCATGATCCATGATCTCCTTCCAGTGGTTCGAATGCTTCTTGAAGGACCTGCTCTAATACCAATTGTTGGATTACCGAGAGGGGGGGTGAATCAGTAATGAGCAATTTTAGTACTTTTAACCATAGTATATTCTTCAACAATATTAAGTAGTTTATCATTATCATTCAATATGCCATCAACAATATAATCATAAACAACATCACATAACAATAGCTACATAGTACATCGGATTTTACGTGGAAAACCAAATGGGAGAAAACCACAAAATGATTTTCTTATATATCAAAAGAATACATTCATTGGAAGCACCAACTTCCTGATTCTCCATATACAACTGGAAGGAGGCTCCAACCCCTATTGTCAAGCTCCAACCTGAAGGAAGATACAACTCCCTGAATTCTTTGGCTCCAACCAGAAGGAGGCTACAACCCCTTGAGTTCTCCGGATCCAACCAGAAGGTGGCTACAACCACCTATCCTTGCCCTATTCTGTCGCCTTTAAATATAAGTGTAGACCAACTATCACTATCACAAAATCTGCTACTATCATTGCCTCTGTCACTGTCTCTATCATTGTCATTATCTTTGTCAGTGTCTCATCAACATGTATATGCTAATCAGCCAACTAAACTTGTACCATACCATACATCAACTGTATACTAGCATACATACTATCTCATTCATCAATCATGAACCAAAGATACATCAATGAGGAATAGTGAATCATGAACTAGAGAATCAACCATGTGTAACATGTACCATATACCATACCATCAACCATATGCAAATATGTACAATGTCATCAATGAAGTATCTCAAAGAACCAATGCATGTCCCTCATGCATATGCCACCATACAACATGAATATGTCTCAACCATGTACAAACAACCCAAATATATGAACTATAAGAACCACACCATACACTGAACTAGATATAAGAGTGCCCCTCACTCAACCAAGAAACCAAGATATATCATATCCAAGTACCAAACCAACCATACCAAGTATGCCTCAAGTAGTAACCATTAAAACGAGTATACAACCATACCAATACCTTTGTATATGATGTGAAACTTTGAGATGTTGACCTGTGGACTTTCTTCAGACCTTCTAGGACCTGGTACCAACATCTACTCAAATGTTCATAAGATTTTCACAGATACACAACCTTCTCTTCTACAACCTGCGAATATCTGCACTTTCCTTCACTACAACATGCATACATCTGTGCCCTGTTGACCTGCAACTCGTGGATACCTCATAAACTAGGGTTTGCTGCAACCCCAAGACTTTCACCTTCGACCCTCCTTTGCTAGCTCAGAAAAATGTCGTCACAACCTTAGCAAAAGATCACTAGTTCACAAGATAGATAATCAATGAATGAGTGTGTGAGTGTACTTGTGAATGACTCCTTGAGGTGAATTGATACTTGTGCTCGGTAACTCCTCTCCTTAAATTAGGGCTTCTAGAGTTTTCTTGTTACAACAACTTTACCCTTTCATTAAGGACTTGTAACCAACTAGGGGCTTCTTGACCAATCTTCGGGGCTTACAAAATTTTCAAGGCCATATCTCCCTAACAGTGAGGAACTACGTGGTGTTCCACATATCACCAGAAATGATACGACAAGTACTATGCATCTATGAGTGTTTTGCCTGCATTTACTCTATCTATCATGTCCATATTCCTCATTCAACTTTGGGTACCAAAACCACACCGTCGGGGCTTCTTCAAGGGTTGAAATCAATGACAACCAGACTATCAACATCCATTATGGTACATGAGTAACCTATTCCCTCGACTAAAAGGATTCTTCCTATATTAGATTAAAAAAAAACTTTTATAAGGTTCAACGAAATGTTAACCCAATGGAAAATAAAGTCAACGTGTGGACAAGTTAGAAAGTCAAGGAAGTTACTTTTCCTTTTGAGGATATTCAAGACTTTTGTGTTGTAGTTACTATAGAGACTAAAATTATTAAGAAGTTATTACTAGAAAAAAATTCAAGGAATGGAAAAAGGTTATGGAGGAGGAATATGCTTCTCTATTAAAAATTGAGACATGACAATTGGCTCTGATTCTTGTAATACCAATAGTTTTGACCCCTAGATTATTATATGTTAAATCAAATATTATTTGTATGATGAAGTTATGTGATGGGATTCAATCCACGTGGGATGAGTTATAATGACCCATGTGTAAATAATGTAAATTCAATGTAAATATTCCTAGTACAACACTTGAGGCCAAGGCCCAGCTAGAGAATAAATGAGTCCCCATGGTGGTCTATGATTATGGTGTGATTTTTATGTTTCCATGGTATTGTATTATATGAAAAGTCACAAATAAAAAGAAATGCATATTAATGTAATACCCACAAAGCCAATTGGGTTTAGCTCAGGCGGTTGGGAGAAATGATCATTATCCTCCCCTCTGGGTTTCAATTCCTTCAAGTGACATGTTGAGTTCATAATGAGTATATTTTTGTAATGGCTTTGAGCCCTATTGTTGATTGGCCTCGTGCCTTGAAGATTCTAGGGTTCATCTTGGGTACCATCCTTGAAATGAGAGGAAGAACTTGGGGGTTTTCCTCGGGCTTTGTAACCTATAAAAAAATGTAATACCCATTGAAAAGGTTGTTTTAGAAGTAACAAGGGGACCATGATACAACAATAAGGGAAGAGGAAAGGCGGTGCATGGGTGATTTGACTTGACACTTGTCCTTTGGAGGTACAACCTTCCCATGCTTCTTTACCATTTTTTTTCATTTATCTTAGACTTGTGTTGTCCTTTTAAATTTTCACTGTGATTCTTGGGAAGGGTGAACTGCCCATGCAAGGCAAGCATGTATTGTGAAAGTTATTGGGGAAGAGAATTATTCACCATTATCGATGGATCATTCTTCCATTATCCATTAGATAATTCCTCTCCCATGAGAATTCTCCATTTATCCCATTCAAATGTTCTTCCTCCCCTTCCTTGTAAAGGGACCTATGGAAAACCATTGTTGTTTATGCATGGAAATAGTAAGAATATTCCACAAAATTATGGTTTGTAAGAGCATATGGAGGATGAGGATTTGTTGTTAAGAATAGGAGAGGAAATGGGATGGATTTGAGGTTAAAACCATGGCTATATGTCCATAATAGCTTAATCAAACACCACAAAGTTGCAACCTTGTTATTGCTACCCATTGACCATTTTAACCATTAACATTTCTCCTCTAGGTTATTCCAAGAAACAAACTAGTAGTTGTAGACCCTTTCTCCCTACACTAGAAGGGGAAAATATCCTTAAGGGACTATGGAGGAACGAAAGGGAATATCTTCCTTGTGTTGTGAAAGAGAAGAGAGTACCATGGTGGGATGATGGCTAGATAAGGTCCTGGAGTGCTCGGTAGTGAGAAAATTGGCTATATCATGTGAAAGATGGGTTGGGTTGAGTGAGATTAATCCATGTAGGATATTTGTTCAGCCGAGTGGTATCATGGTCTGGCTTAGGGGTGGAACCCATAGTTGATTCCTATGGTAGGGTAATGACTCGCTTCTTAGCAAATGATTTGGTGGGATTGAATTCGTTATAGATAAGTATTCATAATTAGCTTTGTGTGGAATTATCTCTAATTGTGAATTATGGTGTGAATTGATTGAATCGAATGTGTAGTGAACGAATTAGTAATATGCATTTTATTTTCATTGCTAATTGATTATGCATATGAATTCAAAATTATACTTTTGTTAAAAGTAGAATTAAGCATAATAGTTGGTTAATAGAGGAAGGAATTTTGATTTGAGGGCCCCAATGACCAAGAGAGGCATCCAAGTATATTAAAAATCGGAATCGGAGCTCAGCTTACATTGTTGGGTAGATATGGGATGTTTATGTGATCTGTTTGATGAAATTTAGAGTTGCATGACAATCGTTTGATCAAATGCTTCAATGAAAATAAGGTTACTTTCGTCAATTTGAATGCTCGTGGTGATGATATAATGGTAGGGATTCCCAACTTGGTTATATGTTAAGCATGTGGATTGGTTTAAATCATGAGGTTCACAATTCAAACACCATAAATGAGTAGAAGTGTAACACTAGCATTGTTAAGGAACAACAATGTGAGTTGTACAGGGGAAGCGGCAACATCATTCTCACCAATGGATAGAAAGGATTTTGAAGGGCCGGCCTTGGTCAAGAAATTGCTTCTGAAGAATTCTAAGTGAACTTGGTCAGGTATTGGGACTTTTCCCATTAAGTTTTAAAGATGGTCGAATTTCTAAGTGAACAGTGGGGGATTTTTCTTCAAAGAAATATGAATTTAAAAAAAGGAACAATACTTAGGAGGACGATGATGACATTGATGGTCTACTACTTCAAATTGGCTTGATATCAAGGTCTTTCCCACTATATTTCTTGAAGTTTGGAAATGGCCCAATGGCCTTAGGGTTAGAAAATGCTCAAATGCAAGAAAATAGGGTGAAAGTTCTAAAATCATAAAAGTGTTGAAAGAGGCCAAAATTTGATATTACCCCCAAAGTTTCGAAGTGGTCCAAAGTTCGAATATGAGGCGAAATTCCAAATGGATCAACGTTCGAAAAGTTCATGAAGCCTCGGAAGAGGGAGGAAGCTCAAAGTTTTGAAAGGGGTTAAAGGTGGAAAAATGTTAGAAGTTTCGAAGTGGTCGTTAGCTCGAATTTCAAAAGAGGTCCAATGGCCTAAGTTCGAAAGGGATCAGCCCACCCATTGTTCGAAACTACGTGATGACCCAAAGCCTAAAACAAGGTCAATGGCTCGAAGCTTGAGAGAGGCCTAATAGGCCAAAGTTAAAAAAGGACTCAATGGCCTTTGGTTCAAAATCCCTCTAAAGTTAAAAAGGGGTCGAAGTTCGAAAACCCTCTAAACTTGGAATACGGCCTGATCTTTTGAAAGTCCTCGAAGTTCAAGAATGGACTAGTGGCCCGATCTTTGAAAAGAGGTCGACAATCAAAGTTCATCCGAAGTGCAAAAGTGGACGATATTTGAAAGTGACACTCGGCCAAAGTTTGAGAATGACTCAATGGGGACGTTGTTTGAAAGGCCCAATGGGCCACAATCTGAAGGGAACCCAATGCCTTTGGAGAGCCAATAGTTGGGATAACCATGGCATTCAAATTAGTTAGATTAGTTAGATGTATATAATGTCAAATTAAGAAGGGGTTTAGTGGGTAATGTTTTGAATTGGTGTTGTCTAATTGTTCTATGTTTTGGGTTTTTTTGGTTGGAATCCGATGACATAAATTTGAACGAAATTATAATTTTTTATTATTTAAATTGCATTTTTGAATACATAAATGGATTAAAAGTATTGAAAAACCCTTGTAGCACTCGCATTATACAAACACAGTCACTCAAATATATAGATCCAACACTTTCTCGCCAGATTTCAGGCATAATTAAACAGAAAAATCCCCCAAAAAGGGTTAGAACGTAGAACGTTTAGACTACGGCATTTTGAATGAGTCCAGTGTCTCAAATAGAGCATTGTATAAGAAGAGGTCTTCATCGAAAAGAGCTTGATGTTTTGAAATGTTTGCCCTTGGTAAAAGGGATGATATGTTAATAGATGAAGATCCCTATCGTTACAAAAAAAATATGTCTGTAACTAAAATTTTATTTTGAACATAATTTGAGTATATAGATTTGGATGGAGCTGCAATTTTAGTTGAAAACTTCCAGAGATAGTATAAAAAAAAATTCCTTGGGTTCAAGTTTGTAGATTCGACACAAATTCTTGGAAATTGGAAGAGCGAAATTTTCAAAGGATGAGACCATACTTTATGCCAACAATTGTGTCCATGATTAAATTTGGATAACAAGGACTATGGGTAGGCATGGGAAAACCTAGAAAATTGTTTGGATATATTCTCAAGGATTCATAGTGAAGCTGACAAAATGGGGCCAAATCCACTATTCTACGACACTTTTGTATAGTTTTGGATACTATAAATGAAGGAAAAGTGACTCAATATAGAAAATCTAGAAAAGCTTTCAAAGTTGGCATTTAATCCCCTAAGTAATTTGGATAACTTTATCCAATGAAAATTTCTCAAATATTTATGTTTTAAAAGATAGTGATTCTCACCAAATTTTATGTCAATGGGAAAAGTGCCAAAAGAGGAAAGTTGTCATGTTTAAACGGATGTAGAAACTTACTAGAACAACATATTACTGAGAAGAAGGTTGTTAAGTGTTCATAAATTAGAATACTATTAGTGTCAGTTAAAAAAAAAAAACTTCTAGTTTTCACTCAATTTTCTTCCACTAGTGATGGAAGATGGTCTCTGGGATTTGCACTAGCATAAGTGCAAAAATGGGTTAGTTGTGAACTTCTATGTACTATAACTTTCAACTCCAAACTTGGAATGGGGACAAGAGTATAGGCATTGGAAAGTTATTTCAGAGGAGAACAAAGCATAAGATTCATGTTTAGAAAAAGTTCTTGTTGTCACCTTGAAGTAATGAAGTAATTGCACAACAAATCCTATGAGCTTGATTTGACAAGGTAATTGTCAATTTGGATAACCCCCCGAATTATCTTAAACTTGGGAAAGATGTATGTGATGAAATATGAGCATATGGTAATGTAAACATTATTGAGTATGATTGCTTATCTCCCATAATGATGCTTTCACAATGATGTGGAGGCACAATTGAATGGGAAAGAGAATGATATTCTAAGGTGCTTGTCACTAGCAAGTCGAATGATGGAATGAGGATGGTTAGGTATACCTAATAGATTTGACTTGAAGGTCAAGAGTGAAAAGAGAAAGGGATATAATTTTATTGTGCCCTTAGCAAGAAATGTATGCAATGAATTCATTTTCAAATGGTTATAAAACTATGAGAACATGCCAAACATGCATGGATAAAACATTTTAGTGGAAGATGTATATATGTTTGGAAAGGTGGTAGTCCATGATGGGAGTTATGATTCCTCACGATATCACCATTGAAATCTACGTATATAGTGGTAGATATGACAGTCAAGTGAAGTTTACATAGTTACATAGAACTGTGACCTCAAAACGAGAACTCTAGCCCTTAAAATCCATATTTTTGCATAAAAAACATGAAAATCAACCTCCAAATCAAAAAGTGGTGCTACCGGTAGCACTATTTTTTGTAACCGGGTCAAAATTACAACTTTTTGCAAGCATGGGCTTAAATGATCAAATGGCTTCTCAAACAAACTTTAAAATCAACTCCCAAATCAAAAAGTGGTGCTACCGGTAGCACCAATATTTATAACTAGGTTAAAATTACAACTTTTTTCAAGCATGGGCTTAAAAGATAAAATGGTTGCTCAAAAAAACTCTAAAATCAACCCCCAAATCAAAACGTGGTGCTACCGATAGCACCAATTTTTCTAACCGGGTCAAAATTACAACTTTTTTCAAACATGGCCTTAAAACATAAAATAGTTGCTTAGGAAAACCTTAAAATCAACACATAAATAAAAACATGAC